>JAKSZP010013819.1:0-42116 GCA_022478985.1 Massospora cicadina
ACAACTTCATAACCCTGATGTTGAATGAAGACTTACCTTTGCTTAACATTGATCAGTTCTTACGCCATATATCTGCCAACTTCTCTCCACCCAATACAAAGTGGAACCCTTCCGCTACCATCAACAGACCATCTTATTCAGGGAAATTCACCTGTCAGGTTCAGATTCCGCCGAGTTACCCCAAACAGTTAAACGTCCTCCACATACCTGCTTATTGTCAATGGTCTAACTAAAGCCCTGGGACTAATTACGCTGACCATAAGCAGTCATTCTATCACCCTAGTCCTGTTTACGCTGAGTACCTTCAGTAAAGCTTCCAGTGTGAAACAACTTACAATATTCATGGATGCAGGCTCTATGTGTTAAATTGTTTTAAGTGTGGTCGCCCTGGGCACCTGGCATGTGGTTGCCCCAAATGATGGGTCCATTACGTACAGCAGGAGCAATCCAATCAGGAGAAAGTCAGAGCGGATTAGAAACGGACTCTCTATCTCTGCTATCCCAGGTTCAAACGTCCTATCTGAATCTACTGTAGTATATGCAGCGGAAGCCCCCAGTATGATGATTCATTCCTATATCAGCAGCTGGTAAGAAAGTAGATGTACTGGCACAAAAACAAGTCAAGGCCACGGCGGATGAAGGATCTCAAGGACACACAAAGCCATATGCGTATCAAAAGGTTGAACAAAGTTCTTCAGACAAACTAGACCCATCTTCAGATGCGCTTTTCCTTCAAGGAGTAGATGTCGCCTTCCCAATGGACGGTATTGTTAATGGATACCCTAATTTTGGTGAAGGTATTACGAACTTCTTTGGAAAAAGTAATCAGTTTAATGTCCATGTAGTGAATAATCAGACTTCATCCTACTCTGAATGTAGTAACTGTGGCGTTGTCGTTGCATTACCCATGTCCACGCTATAATCATTATGGGCGCTCATGTTAACAGTAATCAAAAAATTGGTGGCGAAGTTGGCATTAAAGCCTGAGGTGGAACATAGTCTGGTTTATGAGATGCAGGCGCGGAAAGCACAATATTTGAGGGAGCGTACAGCGCGTTTCCATTGTTGTTTGGATCAATTGTTGTTGCAGCTCTGGCAGTAGTGTTACTAAGCAGCAATTATGACCTGTTGATTGGGACCACTTTTATGCGACACTATGGGGCTGTCATTGATATGATAGGGGGGACCTTAGATATTGTGGGAAACGGATCCCAATTTATTTTACCTCCAGAGGTGTGCCAAAAGGCTAAGTGCACATGGGACATATCACCCTTGCTTATAGTGATGGAGTGATTCAATTTTTGCTTATTGACTTAAGAGCAAGAACCAGGACTTCCCTATCAGATATATATAAATACCAAGGGATAACACTCAGAGCTGCTAGCCCTATATCCATCTCCTCCAGGCACCAAGTATTAATAAACACTAAGTTAGAGGTAGAAGTGCCTTCTGGGCTTTACGAACAGTTCATTGGGCCCTATCATTAATTGCAGCTTGAGCCCCACATGGCTCCAGGTATTATACTTCTAGGACATGGGGAGATCAAGGTTTTAGTAGCAAATCTCTAGAACGTACCTATGAGAATCCGCTGGCACCAAATAGTAACGTATTTACATTTAACCCCTGTTGAGGAGCTCCTCTGAGTTCACAAGTTCGGTCATTGGATGACTTTGGACTGCCCATCAAATCGCAGCTCGGTTTAATGGTAGTCATACCATGTGAAAATTTAATGAGGCCATTGGAAGACCAGAAATATCAGGTGGAAGCTTAGTTTCAAAAATATAAGGAGATTTTTGCTGTCAACAATCATTATTTAGGGTGCGCATGAGGGTGGTCCATTTAGTAGACACTGAGGATCATCTTTGCACTAGATCTCGGCCAATCTTCTGATTGAAAGGCTGAGGACGTTGTCACCAAGCACTTCAAAAGGCTTCTGGAGCAAGGGATGCTCAAACCATTAAAAAGTCCATAGATTCAATTGTTCAAATTGTAAAGAAAAAGGATGCCATCAACCTCATATTAATAAACTACTGGAAGCTCAATAATATCACCAAAAAGGAATCATACCCCTTTCCACGGATTGACAATGCTTTGGATTAGTTTGGGGAGCTGGTTACTACTTGACAATGAATTTGATATCCAAAAGATTGGCAAATCGAGCTGCCCATTGCGGAACAGGAAAAATGTGCCTTTATCACGTTCAAGGGGTTTTAAACTGACCCTAATGCCCCAAGGGCTGTGTAACGCCCCAGCTATGTTTCAATGGGAAATGGACACTATCATTGGAGTCCTGAAGCTGACGTGTGTTCTCATATACCTTGACAATATTAATGTCTTCTCCCAAACGTTCTCTGAGCCTCTTTCCCACCTGGAGGAGGTCTCCCGCAAAATTACAGATGCCAACACTAAAATCAAGCCCTTTAAATGTCATTCTTAGGGACTGTCGCGATTCCTATGTGACTGGATGATAAGCCCTGAGTCAATATAGTGGAATGCATGGAATCCGCCGAATAGTTATGAGTATGCTTAATTCAAGTGCTCCAAAACGAGGCAATATTGGGTTACTGGGAAATCGGCCAAATTGGGAAATCATGAATTAACAAATGAAGAATTGAAGGAACCAATGAAATATGGGGAAATAAATTACTAAGCCATAAAAGTGGTACCATCCGAAGTTGGTACAATACAAGCAGGATGAGATGATCAAGGAGGCAGGTTCTTAGTAGTTTAAAAGTGAGTAGAACAGCGAGAATCCGCTGTATTAATATAAGATAAAAGAGAATTGCGGGAGCAATTGCTCCACTTATATTTATATATTTATAATTCTATGCTGTTGTGTTGAGGACAACGATCATCATATCGTTGGTCCTAATTGCTCAGTGGGTTGAACCCTGTGCAAGTTCTGTCAGCGTATCTCTCAAATACCGCCAATTTTATAACAGTGGTGCTCGCTGCAGGGGGCCCATTGATTAATAACAATACAATGAACACTCAGCTTCCATCTATGTTGCATCCAGGTTGTTCTGATAAGAAATCTGCACAACATGCTGGGCCTGTTGCATATGAGGAGTTGAGACTCACATTAGATACTGTTATCAAAAAGCAAGATGAGTTGCCCCAAAAGGTTTACAGTGGTAAGTTGCCGCCATTTGACCACAAAGGAAATATTCATGGGTTCTTTCGCCAATTTAAGTTTGCAACTGAAGGTTCTTTGGATTGAAGGAGGGTGAAACTATTGCTCTCCTCTTTGGAAGTTGGAAGTGCTGATCAAGTCATTTGTTACCTCTCATCTAGTTCTGTTTCATACCATAAAGTTAAGGAGATGGTGCTTCAGTTGTTCAGCGGAGCCGCGAAAATGTTGTAAGGAAAAGCTGAGCTTCTAACCATTGGGTTTCAACATGATGAGACGCTCACTGCATTTGCTGATCGATCACTCCTCAGAGGCCCATGTGTTAATTGGGGAAGGAATTTTAGCTGAATGTGATGCAAGCATAGCGTTGACCTCTGCTGTGAAACCATACTGAGAGCTTTTTAATGCTTTGGCTCCATATTTAGAGGTTGATGTACCTTTGATTAAACTTGTTCAAATTCTACACCGGCTATCTGCTACCTTTCCTCCACCCAGTATAGAGCGGAACCCTAATGCCTCCACTGCTAGCCTTGTTTATATGGAGGAATCATCCCTCCCTGTTCAGCGCCCAGTTGGCAATCCCTGGTCTTATTATCATCACCAGCCTCGTTTTCAACTAAGTTGCCAGCAGCAGTTCACATACCAGGATGGGCTTGGTTTCACTGTTCAGTACCAGTCCACCTTTTTTGGTGGCCCATTTTTCAACACTAAAGGATGCAGGTCTCATAGGGTTAATTGCTTTTCATGCAGTCAGCTGGGCGCCTGGATAGGAGTTGTCATAATCGTTGGGTTTGATATCTATCGTGAGAGCAGTATAATCATGGAAAAGTCAGAGAGGAGCAGAGATGGGACTCCCTAACTCCTCTATTCTGACTCAAAACGTCCTATCTGAACCTATTTCTACACAGCTGGTGTAATTTTCTCCATACAATGAATCCTTTCTATATAAGCAGCCAGTTGGAGGGGTAAATGTGCTAACACAAACGCAATTCATGGATACAGCTGAAGCAGGCCCCTAGGAGCAACCAAAGCTTTATGCCTGTCAAATCTTTAACCAACTTTCTTCTGACAAACCAGATCCATATGCTGATGCGCTTCTCTTAGAAGGGGTGAATGTGGTCCTCCCTGTGAAAGCTATTGTTAAAAATTATCCTAAAATTGGGGAGGGTATCATGAGCTTCCTTGTAATAAATGATGCGTTAAATGTCCATGTTAAAAAAATCAGAATGTATCTTATTCTGAGTGTACTTACTGTGACACTGTTGTAGCAAAAACTCGAAATCATGCAATAATCAATATGGGTGCCCCAATCAACATAGTGTCCACAAAGTTGGTGTTAAAGCTGGAGTTAAAGCCTGACGTGGAACATCATATGGCGTATGGGATTGCAGGTGCGAAAGACAGTCTCTAAAGGAGCGTACAGCGCACTACCTTTGCAATTTTGGTCAATTGCCATTGTAGCCCCAGCCATAGTGCTACCAAACAATAACTATGACCTTTTAATTGGAACTGCTTTTATGCGCCACTATGGGGCTGTTGTTGACATGAATGCTAAGGCATTCGAAATTCTGGGGCAGAGGATCCCAATCTACTTTACCTCCAGCGGAATGTCAAAAGATCCGGTACATATGAGTCATAATAACCTTGCATATGGTGATGGGGTGGTTTCAGTCCGCTACCATTGACTTAAGCGTAAGACACGGGCCCTTCCCCATCAAATTTACAAATATCAAGGTGTACCGCTTAGAGCTGCTGGCTCTATATCTATTCTCTCTGGCCATCAAGCAATTACAAGAACTGAGTTAGAGGTGGAAGTGCCTGCTGGGCTATATGGGGAGGTCATTGGGCCCTATCAAAAATCACTGCTTGAGCCCCACGTGGCCCCATGGCACTATAGTCCTTGGGCATGGGGAGATCAAAGTCTTGGTAGCAATTCTCCAGGATAAACCAATTCAAATCTGCTAACACCAAGTAGTTGCATTTCCACAAGTCATTCCAGTTGAGGAGGTCCTCATGATTCATGAGCTTATTACATTGGATGATTTTGGTCTGCCTGTTGAAACACAGCCTGGAGTAATGGCAGTTGTACCGCGTGAAAATTTAATGGGGTTAACAGAAGATCAGAAGGATCAAGTGGAAGCTTTATTTCAAAAATACAAAGAGATATTTGCTGTCGATGATCATGATTTGGGGTGCGCCCAAGGAGTGATACATCGCGTGGACACTTCAGATCATCCCCCCATCAGATTGTGACCAATCCATCGATTTAGAGCAGCAGAAGAAGTCGTCACGGCAGATATCAATAAACTGTTGGAGCAAGGAATGCTTGAACCATCGAAGAGCCCATGGGCTTCCTTTTTTTTTAGTACTAGATGGTAGCCCATGGGCTTCCCCTGTCCTAATTGTCAAAAAGAATATGGTACTAACTGGGTAGTTATAGACTACCGCAAGCTCAACAGCATTACAAAAAAGGACTCATACCCTTTGCCACGAATTGATGATGCATTGGACCAGTTGGAGGAGCTCGTTAATTCTCCACAATGGACTTAATATCTAGCAATTGGCAGATTGAGTTACCTGCGGCAGAATTGCTTCTCTTTCTGCTAAGCATCACTTTTCGAAAATCAATTCAGCCTGAAATTTAGCTCCACTAAAGAGATTTATGAAAAGTATTAGCAAATATAGCAGGAAACCCCGCAAAAGAACCCGCAGGCTATGCCAAACGAGCCAGCACCACCCCAAACGAAGCAACCCTCGGTTACCACCTCAGGGTCAACCAGAATCACCCGCTCTCAAGCAGCAGCCATGAAAGCAGGCACCACCCCCTAACCTGGAGCTACTTTAACTAGCGCCAGTTCACCTGATCGCACTTCTGCAACCTGCACGCCTAACAGATCTGTGTGCGCTGCCTCCCACCAACCCGCTGGGCCCCCTCCAACCAAGGAGGCCATCACCCACGCTGTTTTAATGGCGCCTGCTCAGTTGAATGCAACTCAGCCCATCCAGGCATTCACCTCCCCCATTGTATCAGCTAATTCAGCCCCATCTATTATTGCTGACGCCGTGTTTCTGGCTCCCTCCATGAGGGGCGATACCCAGCTACCTGGCCCCCAAACCTCAGATGTAAGGTTGGATTAGCTGCACATTCTGGTTCACTAAGCACCAAATTGGGAAAATCTACTCTTCCCAATGAGGATTCAAATGGTTTGGATTTTGGAACTTCACACCAGTTCCAATCTCACCCGTCCCATTTAAACCCCATAATTGGTACTTCTCAAGTCGGCACTTTATCTCCAAATGCTGAAAATGACCAATTCACCAATCAGCCAGTGAGTTTTGCCCATGAAATCACAGCAAATACTCGGGCTGAATTTACCAAAATAGATTGGGATGGTGATGAAACATAGCCCTCCTCCCAATTGGCTGGAGTTAATTCTAGTCTGGATGGGCCTCCCCAATTTAGCGAGGCCCAAAAATCCGCCCCTCAATTTAATATGACGCCAGCAACTGCTGTAACATTCCAGCAACAAGGGAACTCCACAAACTTGTTCAAACCACCAGCTCACACTCAACCTGTGATTGCAGCCCAAAGCAAACACAAACGTACCAAAGGAGCCACTGGGGCGTGGCAAAAACCTCTGGCACCAATGCTACCCAAAGCTGATCCCCGTGAAGTGGCATTTATTACTGATGTTAAGAAGAAATGGGCCGAAACTAGAGCTCAAAAAGCTCTACCTCGCTTAACCCTCTCCTACACAATTTGCCTTTATTATGGGCATAACCCTGTTAAATTCTATACAGAGGATTACATTTCATACTTTGCAGCAATTGCGGAGACATTCCCAATTAACACCACCATCCATGAATCAGTGGAGGGCCACCACATCGATGTGGGCTCCACTGAAGCTGCCCTTGCTGATCATGCTGCCACCCTCCAGGATATTATTCCACGTGGATCTCTTCGCATCTCCCACACACGCTCTCACCTGGAGAAAATTTCATGGGTTACTTTTTCAACCTACCAACGACTGTTGATCCTGAGTCTCTTAAACTGGCGCTCCATCGTGGTTTAATGGAGTTTGGGTCTGTTCTTTAGTGGACTTTAGCGTCCTTTCTTACTATGCTCCCACTCAAAGAGCTCACACTGCTAGGGCGTCTTCATCCCCTCCCCCACTGTATCCCGCAACATTGAGGTTATTCCTCTTGTGGCAGTAGTTGGGGCATGCCCTGAGATCTTTTTTGTCGACCCTGATCAGGCGCGCCCCCGGTGTTCATGGTGTAACGCCCTTGGACACTTGTATAGTGGCTGCACATCTTGAAAACAAGCCCTCTTAGCCACCGCCCAGGGGCCTATACCAGGCCAAAAACGATCCCACGTGGCCGTAGCAGCAATTCCACAACCCACACAATGGGTTCCCGTTCAAGACCTGTCCCCTGAGGCCGTACGCCTAGCAGTTGAAACAGCTAACCCCACTATTGGTATGGGATACCTTCGCGCTCATGCCCCCTTCCAGTGGGCACCCCCTCCAATCTCCCAGAGTCAACTCCCTCTCTCACCAAGCGCAAGGCATCTCCCACAGGGTGCCCCTCGTCAGCCACCCCCATTTAGGGCTCCGCGGCACCCCCACCAACCTCCACCAACGATTTATCGCATCAACCCTCAGCTCCCAATGGAGCTATGCCCACCAGCATGGACTAGCAACCCGCGGCCTGCGGTAGAAGTGCCACCTCAAAGAGTTTTACCCCAACCCCACAGTCCATTTCGCGCGGATCCTTTGCAGTATTGGAGATAGTGAATATGGACTCAGACTCATCAAATGGGGACACCGCGGAGGTCACCATTTAGCACCCTCAGGTCCTTCCCCTGCAACGGAGCGGGGGCAGCATCCTAGGTTGGCTTACTGGGTCCTCCGCCCCCTCACCCTCTCCTTCCCCTCAGAACCCACGACGCTCCTCACGGATTGCAGCTATTAGTCAAGCTAAAGGACTCAAAACTAGCCGCCTCACAGCAGCAGGTTTAAGCGCTGGCAACCCCCCAGGACATGGAGGGGAACAGCTATGAGTCCCCATGGCAGCACCCTGGCCCTGCAATCCATCAAAACAAATGGGTTGCGGGACTTTAAGCGGAGAGCCCGCCTCCTCCGAAACTTCAGGTCAGCACAGATTGACATCGCTGCTGTCCAGGAGCCCCATATTCTCCCCCACGAACAATCTGCATGGAATAAACAGTTTGGAGGCAACTCCTTCTGGACAAACCATGCCGCCCTTATTGTTTTGAATCCCTGGGTCAAAACCCATTCTTTTTCACAATATCTAGGTGGCCGCCTCATACTGGTCAAACTCACCACTCCTGACTTCTCCTTCTTCGCTGCAAGCATCTACCTGCCTAATGCAGGTCAGGAGCTAAATCGGCTCTTGGAAGAGCTCGTCCAACTCACTCTCCCACGGAATACAGTACTCTTAGGAGATTTCAACACAACCATAAGTCGCGTCCGTGATTCTTACCCCCCTACAGCAAAGGAACGCCCTGGATCAAGTCGCCTCCAGGATTTCCTTCGCCTGAGTGGCTTTATAGATGCGCTTCCACCCTCCGCGTCTGGCCTAGGTTGCATGACTAGGATCCAGTATGATGGAGGAGCTTTCCAGTCAGCGTCACGCATAGATAAGCACTGATTAGCCCCCTGCTAATTGGCCGCGTCTCCTCTCCCATCTCTCGTGACAACCATCTGAGTGATCACAGGTCACTCACTGTTGTCCTCACCACCACACTTAGACCGTCGCGTAGGTTCTGGCCTAGGGTTGCCCCAGCTCTTTTCAACAACCCCTTCACTAAGGAGAAGCTGTCTATGACCATCCAGGAGACTCTCACCTCCCCCCACCCCACCTGCTTGACCACAAGGCTAGATGGGCGGTGACCAAGGAGGGCATCACCCGCGTTGCTTACAACTGTGCCAAAGCCCAGATGACTGCAGCTCGCGCCAGAGTCAAAAGGGCGGAAGCCAGAATCAGACATCTGGAGCGAAACTGCCAGCCTTCGCCCTCTCCCAGATGGTTGGAAAACTGGGAAGCGGCGCAGGAAGCACTCCGCTTGGAGCTCACACTGCAGGAAGAACGGGCAGCAAACTTTACAACATCTCGTTACTATGCTTAATGGGAACGCCCCACCCGCTTCTTCTTTCAGAAACAGAAAGCCCGGTTAACAGCGCAGGATATTACTGCACTGAAGATTGGCACTATAACCACTTCAGATAAGGAGGAAATCACGCAGGAACTACACCGCTTCTACTCCAGCCTCTTCCATGCCACCCAGGTGGACCCATCGGACATCCAAGACTTCCTGTGGCGGGCTCCAGAGCCGCCCATTGACCCACGGGCTGATGAGGCTCTACTGGCGCCTATTTCCATCCAGGAGGTGATGAAACCCTTCTGAAATCCCCACGGCTTAAAGCCTCAGGCCCAGATGAAATACCCTTCGAGGTGTACCTTCTGGAACCTGCAGTGATAGCCAGAACCCTCCGCGACCTCTTCGCTGCACTCTTGGTGAATGACGAGGTCCTCCCCGACTCCAGAGGCTCAATCACGACCCTCATTCACAAGAAGTTAAACCGTGAGAACCTGGCGAACAGGCGCCCCATAGCGTTGATCAACACAGACCACAAGCTCTTCATGAAGCTTCTGGCCAACCGCAGCACCAAATGGGTGTCACCTCGCCTCTCCCCATCCCAGCACGGTTTTATTCCGGGGAGGTCGTTATGGGACAACTATCATGACCTTCACGTGACTTTGACTGCTAACTCTCGTAAGGTGAATGGCCTTGTGGCTCTCCTGGATATGGAGAAAGCATATGATTGGGTAGCCTGGAAGTATATTGATGCTTCCCTGGCCCGCTTCAATCTCCCACCCGCAGCTAGGCGCTGGATATCAGCGCTCTATGACCAGCTCAACACCAGAGTCCTGGCGCCAATGGGTTTTACAGTGGCAGTACCAGTTGGACAAAGTCTCCGGCAAGGGGACCCCCTGAGCCCTATCCTTTTTGACATCACCCTTGACCCCCTCTTGGCCTCCTTACAGGACAAGCTAACAGGGATTCTGGTCCCAGGTAAAGCCCCCACACGCACCATGGCATTTGCAGATGACACTGCCATTGCATTTGGCTGCCCTGGGGATGTTGCCCTCGCTGCTGTGACCATTGAGAGGTACACCAAGGCGCCTAACGCCATGGTCAACACCTCCAAGACAACAGTTGTATAGGTCGGCTCCCCCACCTTCCCCCCACCATTTGGTATTGAACCTGAGCGCGGTACCTTCCGTCACCTGGGCGTTCTCACCAACCGACAAGGAGTTGCGCTAAAAGACAATGAGGACTTGCTCCTCGCAGCAGATAACTCCAGGATTGCCAGCTGGAACAGGTGGCACATCACCCCCCAGGGTCGAGCTCTGATGGCAAATGTGTTCCTCCTCTCCAAAGTCTGGCTCCTAGCGCACGTCTGCCCATTCACAGATGCCTTTTATACGCGGCTAAATGTACTCCTCCGCTGTTGGATCTGGGGCTCAAACCATCCACCAATGGCCCTCTCAACCATTGCCCACCCTGCAATGAAGGGGGCCTAGGGCTTCTGGACACGCGATCCCACGCCACCACAATCTTCCTGAAGTTCCTATGGCCGATTGTCTGCTGGGACGCGACACCACTGCCCCAAAGGGCGCCCGCCCTCCGCCAGTCAGTGTCAGCAACTCTGGGTCTTCCTAGAGCATCTCTGACCTCATTAAGGGAGTGGCTCACAAACCACCCAGGCCATCGCCTAAAACCATCCTCATCCCCCTACTGGAACCAGGCTCTCCTTGCCCTGAAACGAGTAGGCGCGCGGATCCACCATGCCTTCCCGTACAGAAGGGAAGGCCCTGGCCTCAGCCCCTGGCGCCATGCAATTGTGCACAATGGACAAGTTGTCACAACTCGCCTCAACCCCCAAGATCGTCCTCCCATCCGCCCAAGACTCCTTGAGCTCCACCCTCCCTCCATGAGATTTGACCTTAAGGAATTGTGGAAGGACGTCTATCATCCCATCCTGTCAGCAAAGGTGTCCAACACCTTATGGAGGGTGCTCCACTGTTCATACAGGAAAGGGGACTGGACTGGCCCTACCTTCCAGCACCGAAGCTGCCCCCACTGTGTGGAGCCTATTGACTCCCACCTCCATCGTTTTTTTCACCTGTCCAGGTGTCACCGCATTTTGGCCAAAGGCCCGCGCGCTCCTCCATGCTCAGCCCTGGTCTGGACACCCTGTGCAAGACCTCATGTTTGAGCAGACATTGCCTGGTTGCCACTGACCCCTCCGTGTCCTCGCCTATGCCATAGCCAGCTGGACCATCCATAACTCCTTCCTTCGTGCTGCCTTTGACCAGCAGGTGTGGACCCTTCCACACATGATCACCCACTTTCAGGTACACTTTGAGATGGCCCTGAAGGTCTGCACTATGTCGCCAACCCTCCCCCGCTCAGTTGTCACTGCAGCACGGCTCTGGCGCGCAAACCCCCCTCCCTTTCTCGATGGCTCCTCCCTCCCCTTCCCTCACCTCAGGCTCTTAGGAGCCCAGGCGTAATTAAATAAACATCGATGAATCCCCCTCGGGTTGGGACCATCTAGTACTAAAAAAAGAGTTACCTGCAGCGGAACAAGAAAAATGCGCCATTATCACATCCAAAGGGCTTTTCCAACCAACACATATGCCACAAGGATTATGTAATGCCTCAGTTACTTTCCAACGGGCAATGGACACCATCTTTGGCCACTTGAAGCTGTCATGTGTTCTTGTATATCTTGATAATATTAACGTTTTCTCCCACACGTTTTCTGAGCACCTTAACCATTTGGAAGAGGTATTCCGCCGGTTAGCTAAGGCCAACATAAGATCAAACCTCGGAAATGTCATTTTTTAAGGATCAGCTGGAGTACCTCGGTTTTGTAGTTGATGCAACAGGGCTGAGGCCCAACCAGCTAAGGTGGAGGTCATTCAGAAGATGACCATACCAAGCAGTAAGTGGGATGTACAAGTATTTTTGGGGGTGGTTGGCTACTATCACCGATTCATACCTAACTTTAGTTGCATTGGAGGACCACTGCTTGAGTTATTAAAAAAGGATACCACGTTTGTATGGACGGAACACTGTCAACGCTCTTTTGATACTTTTTGAACTGCATTGATCAGTGCGCCAGTGCTATGTTAACCGATTACAAAATGAATCTATTATACAGATGGATGCATCTCTTTCCGCTGTGGGGGCAGTTCTGTCCCAAAAAGATGAGAAGGGGAGGAGCATCCGTGGCTTACTGCAGCCGTAGCCTGAATAGCCATGAATGTAATTACACTGTGACCAAGAGGAAGTGCTTAGCAGTGATAAACGCATATAAGCAATTCAGAGTTTATCTTCATGGTGTAAAGCTTAAAGTCATAACGGATCATGCCTTGTTACTCTGGCTGCAGAATCTTAAGAAGCCGGAGGGTCGTCTAGCCTGATGGGCTCTTAAACTACAGGCTTAAAGCTTTGAGATCCTTCACCGGCCAGGAGCAATTTACCTGAATGCTAATTGCTTGTTGAGGATACAACTATTGCAGTTATGGCGGACCTGAGTGATATTATGTATGACAAGATGCTCAGTGGGAAGTATAATGATGAGCCGCCCCAAGTCATTAAAGCGTTGAATGATATGCGAGCCAATACTTTCCAGCAGAATGGTGAGTTGTATAAGCGGATTGGCAACTCCACTGTAAACTTTCCACGAGCTTCAACGCGGCCTAACATAATCATGAGCGCACATAAAGCAGTTGGGCATGGTGGCATGCGCAAGACGTTGGAAATATGTTGGCCCCAGTATTACTGGGAAAGCATGAACTTCGATGTGCTTGATACTATCTCTCCTGTCACCAGTGCTAAGTGGAAAAGTCGTTCCACCAGAAGACCTCATACCGGTTAGTAAAGCCACACTTTACTTGGCATACAATTTCCCTTGATGTTGTTGGTCCTTTGCCAACCGGAGCAAACTGGTCCAAGTATATCCTGGTAGCAATTGACCACTTGACAAGGTGGGTTGAGGCGCAGGCCATTCGGGACCTGGGGGCAATTACTGTGGCTAAAGTTGTATTGGAGTGTATCATTCAGCATCACGGCTGCTCGCAGTTTATCCTTACCAACAATGGTACTAAGTTTACCTCTCACATACTTCCCAAGCTCAACGAGATGATGGCCATCTGTGGGGTTCTAACAACCCCATATCACCTGGAGTCCAACGGAATGGTTGAATGAGTCAATGGGGCCCTGGTGAATATACTATAAAGTTGGTTATAGATAGGACATCTGATTGGAGTACCCTCCTTTCTACTGCGGTGTTTGCATACAATATTAGCTATCATCTTGACACAGGGAAAAGCCCATTCCAATTGCTTTATGGGCGGTACGCCACTTTACCTGCTCTCTTATATGCTTGTGTAGAGGACACTGGCGGAATGGATCTGCAATAATATTTGACCTCCCTAATGAATATGCTGATTAAATTGCAAACTGAAGCATACTCGTTCAGTTTCGCCAAGAAAATCAAAAGCCAGGCTGTCTATCATGTATGGCAAAGTGGCTTAGCACAATTCAAAGATGTAGATATGGTTCTATTCCACGATCAACATGTGTTTGGTCAGAATCACAAGTTGGCCAGTATATGGATTGGGCCATTCAAAGTTAATAAAACAGGTATGGATGTGTATAATATCAAGGACCCCACTAGTGGTCAGATAATCAACTGAGTGCATGCGAAGTTTCTACAGGCGAATAAGCAATAAGAACCTTATCATCCAGTCAAGGAGGGGGTAATGTCGCAATTCCAATATGACTGAATGATAAGCCCTGAGTCGATATAGTGGAATGAATGGAACCCACCAAATAGTTATGAGTATGATTAATTCAAGCGCTTTGATATGAGGCAATATTGAGTTACTGGGAAATCGGCCAAATTGGGCGATCATGAATTAACAAATGAAGAAATGAAGGAACCAATGAGATACACCGAAGTGAATTATTAAGCCAAGTAAAGTGGTACCATCTGAAGTTGCTACAATACAAGCAGGATGAGATGCTCAAGGAGGCAGGTTGTTAGTAGTTTAAAAGTGAGTAGAACAGCGAGAATCCTCTGTGTTATTAAATTAGATAAAAGAGAGTTGCGGGAGCAAGTGCTCTATATATATTTATATATTTATATAATTACATAATTATAATTCTATTCTGTTGTGTTGAGGACAACGATCATCATATTGTTGGTTCTAATTGCTCAGTGGGTCAAACCCTGTGCAAAAATCCGTCAGCGTACCTCTCAAGTACTGCCAATTTTATGACAAGGACCAAATGGACTGCCTTGGTTCCGTGATAGAAGCGACTGGGCTGAAGCCCCAACTGACCAAAGTGGAGGCTATCCAAAGAATGACTATGTAAACTATAAGCGGGATATACAAGCGTTTTTAGGGATGGTCTTTACTAACATCGCTTTATCCCTAACTTTATTTATATTGGATTCTGCTTGTATAGATAGTGTCTATAACTCTTTAATTCCCTGCTTGGCGGCTCAAAGAACTGGACAGAGCAATGGAACTTGTCATCAGTGTTAATATAAAGATAGCCCAGCAGATTGAGCTGGAGCTAAGGATACATTGGGCAAAGATGGTGAGCACAGTCTAAGTGATAAAATAGCGAACAAACAGCAGAGCTTGGTTATGCCCCAAAGGGAATTTTATGATTGAAGTTGGTAAAGTAGTTGAGTGCATGGATGACCTGGGTTGAAGGGAACCTGGTAGGCCCAGCGGTGTACCTGAGACTGTCATTATTTTACATAAAATAAATTGGCTAACATGTCATGAGACCTCTTTGAAGAGGTCCATGCATTGGTTGCCCAAGTCAACATATAGAAAAATGTAAAAACAACTAAGGGATTTATTAGGGAAGAAATCAATGATAAAAGTTGGTTTTTAGTGAATTTGATTAAACCAACTTGGGAAAATTATGAATTGGAGAAAGTGGTACCAAGCCTTGGTGCACCAATAGGCGCACGCTTTCATCCAAAAAGGTAACATACTTTAAAACTAACCTCACTTGAGTGATTGAATGAAGTTGTAACATACCTGAGCTAACAAATTACATAATTAGAACGAGTTGTGAACCCCTATTCACCAATTAACTTAATTATGCCATTGTCATCTACCATGCAACTCAACAGTTATAATGCCTGAGCAGAAACAAAGGCTGGGCGTTTTGCACCTCACTTGTACCAACCTGGAAATACTTGGCCCATACCCAGCGTTGGTCCAAGGTGTTCTTGAGATCTGGAAGGCCTGTAGTTTAACTTTCTAGATCTCCTGCCACCCAACCTTGTCCTTGGGGTTGGTGCAATTATCAAGTCATGTAAATATGACACCGCTGTTTAAGCTATATAAGAAGGATGCTATAAATATGAATGGACTGTTTGTGTAAGTCTTGGGGAGTGTCCTTTGGCTCTCAATCAAGCTATCTTTCCATTCCCAAGTAAGAGAACACCAAAGAGGATGGCAGTACCCCTCATCACCCAAGGCGATCTCACCCACATAGTTGATGAGTGATGGGTAACAGCTCGTCTGCTTTGGATCCCACCCCCAATTTCCTCACTCACCTTGGCAGAATTGTTGTGGGGAGTCAGTGAAATCTGTGCTGAGATTATTGAACTGAGATCAGTTGGATCCAATTTGGGTGATAATCAGGCTGATGGCCAAAATTCAAATAATTGTAAAAGCATGAAGAATGAAATATTGGCCAGATTGCCTGACAGTTCCAATTTGACTCCTATATCAGTAGAACAAATATTGGGTGCCATTGCCAAGAGTAAAAAACCCTCTGATAGTAATTCAGGCGTTGCGCCCAATGGGCCTCTATTGACTGTTGAATGATTAATCGACCAAGCACAGGTAGGTTGGCCATCCTGAACCCGTTCCCAACCAAATGGTCCATTCCTAATATTGGATGGATTTGGGGGATTCCCGTCGCTCATTGGCCAAACGCCGTCATGCTAACCATCAGAAACGTAATTGACCCCTGGTCCAGACATTTGAGGCTGAACTGACAGAGACTCAGCCCACCACCAAATTTTGCGATGATGGTTCCTAAAGAATAAACCCCCCTCTGCCATCCAATTCGCCGGTTAGGCTTAATTTGTGGATCCTGACCACATTTTCACCAATCAACCACTATTTAATCAGTTGCAAGGCACTGAGAAGATTGTTGGTCAATTTATATTACTTTAGTTCCCAAATAAAAATTTTATTGAAAAAACCCCAATTTTTTTATCTCCCTCCTTTCAACCACATTCCATATGGTGTTTGCCTGGTGGTCCACCGCTCCACACTTTGGGTGGGCCTTACCAATTCTCTTGGTTACTATGATCTCCTCTATTGCCAATTGGGATCAACAAGTCCAAAATTTTTGGCTCTAACCCGGTTCTCATGACCTTTCAGCAGCAATATACAGGAATTTTATGGCCCTATGTTCGCTAACTACAAGAGAAGATTCACCTCTCTTTTACCCCCAACAAAATGGTCATAACAACCAAGAATCTCGCAGTAACTATCCCAGTAGTTTCCACTCCTGTTAGCAGAACCCCTGGGTCCAAAATCTATTCGGTGTGGTTTGCTGTTGGGATACTCCTAACCATGACATTCCGCCATCATTTTTTGGTATCCTATTTCCTGGCTCCAAATCAAGTTGTACGGTCAGCAATGCCTCTGGCATTCTGGCTTGCTTTCTGAATGCTTATGCACCCTAACTGGCAGGCCAGTCTAAACTTCTTCTGCCGTTTCCATGACATAATTGACCAACCATTACTCCTAGCCACTTCCGCCTTGATTTTTGAATTTGGCGCCGCAGTGGTTACTCTCTACCAGATGAACGTGCAATCAGTTGTATGCTGTTTGTTGCTTGTGTGCTCACTCTCTGACTTCAGGAGAAGCTTCTGCTCTATTCTGGGAAAACTTCTTCAAGCTACCCATGAGGTGAAGATTGCATCTCCTCCTATTTCCTCTGGACTAGGGAAAATATCAAGTATCCCTTCCCAAGAAATCGCCAATCAGGTTCTGGACACACTCACCGAAGTACAAATGCGCACAACAATTGCACGCAATAATGCTTCTGCATTATCTGAGGCCCAACAAGGTCTCGCATTGTTAGATGCCATAGACGGGGAGTCTTGTCACTGGGTGAGAAGTCTTTTGCATTCTTCCACACAAAAAGGAGACCCTGCCTCCCTGATTGCTGTTGTATGTGCCGCCTTGAACCCCCTCTTGTCCCAATCAGATCATTTATTTAAACTGCTCTTTGCCATGGCTGAAGCCCTCAGTTTGGCTTCTTTGATCTCTACCTTCTGTGAGCTAGCTCCCACGTCAAAATTTTATTGACATGCTTCAGGAAGTCTTTTGAGCGAGTTTGGATTCAGTTTCTGCTCACCACGTGGTTTGGTCTACCACCCAAGGATCAATAGATCAAATAGGCGTCACTGCAACTACTATCAAAGCTTTGCCTCGCCACGTTTCCTCGTATCAGAAAAGGAATTTTATGATAGGATTTCTTAACGATGGCGCAAATGACGTGCCCAACACTAAAATAGTAGCAGACATGGATTCCAACTCTGCCAGAACTCCTGAGTCCGAGTTAGCATTCCCAGAGATAACTTTTAAAGATTCTGTTCAAGCTCAGATGAAGGAAACAATTAGCCCAGTCCTGGTCCTCCCAATTTTCGCTCCAGCTAAGAATCCTGACCCTGGTCCCAACACACCTATTGTTTCTTCAGTCGCCCATGAGTTGGTCGTATCTCCCAATAAACAAAATTGCGCTTATTTTCTTGTTCTTATGAGAATTAGTATCAGTTCCCACCAAGTCTCCTTAGAAGCTCTGTTGGATACTAGAGCAGCGGGGAACTTCATGAGTGTAGAGTTGGCACAACAACTAAAACTGGATATGGATGTGGGCTCCTCAGTAATGGTAGCCTCCTCTGCTTATCAGTCTTCATATGTTGTTCGCCGACCAATATACTTCTCAATTCACCAATATAACTTCTGCAATCATTTTTTGGCCATGCCAAACCTGGTATTTCCAGTGATCTTGGGGGTGGGATGGTGGCGCTGACAACATGTAAGAATTCATTTGGAATCAAATATGTTGTCATTTGCCAATGACAATTCAGAAGGAGAGTTCCCTCTGATAAACACCCTCGAGAAAATCCAAGGAACTGGCTCTATCACCACCCTAGTCACTTCTGCGGGCATTCCAGCTGAGTTTCCCAAAAATTTAATGCCATATCACAGAATTTTTAACATGGAAAAAGCGGACCATCTACCAAAACACACTAGGTACAATTGTGGATTTTGGACAACTGTGGAATTGGTGAACATCAATTGCCCGTTGTATCCCCATATGGCGGAAGAAGAAGTTGCACTCAATACCTGGTTGGACGATATGTTAAAAAAAGGCTGGTTGTTTAAAGAAACGTCTCCCGTCACTTCCCCTATCATCTTTGCAAGAAAATTGGATGGATCACTCCGCCCTTACATAGATTATGGTCACCTGAACAAAACCACAGTTACAGACCCCTACCCATTGCCCCTGGAGAAGACAATCAGTCAGGCAATTGCTAAATCCCAGTTGTTCTCGAAACTTGACCTGGTGAACGCTTTCAATCAGATTCGAGTGATGGAAGGACAAGAATGGCTGACCGCAATCTGAATGAGGCGAGGCATTTTCCAATTTCGCGTAATGCCCTTCAGGATGAAAAATGCTCCCACTACGTTTCAACGAATGATCAACAACGCGTTAGGGGAACTCTGGTTTTCCTCCACTATTGCTTATATCGATGATATCCTAGTCCATTCCCCAACTCCTGAGCAACATGCTATCAACTTAGAAGCAGTGGTGGTTGCTTTGCACAAAGCATGCTTGTTCCTCAAAGCTTCCAAGTACGAGTTTTACAAGGAAGAGGTTACATTTCTCAGAAACTTGGTACTAAAAGAAGGGGTCGCCATCCCCCCAACAAATTAGATGCAATCTGAGAATGGCCAACCACAACTACAAAGAAGCAGCTTCAAAGTTTCTTGGGTACTATCCTTTTCCTAAAGAAATTTTCCCCCGCACTTTCCCAGTTGGCTGCCCCGCTCCATCCCCTCACAGGGAAAAACGTACCCTTTTGTTGGACCCCCAAATGCCAGAAGGCGTTCAAAATGATTAAAGAATTGTTCGTGTCTCCTCCCATTTTGAAACATGCTGATCCCACCAAACCGTATATTGTTACATGTGATGCTTCATTGGTAGCTGTGGGCACAGTGCTGCTTCAGGACCACAATGGTCTCGAACTTCCGGTCACTTATTTCTCCCAAAAATTCACCGCTACAGAGCAGTCCTGGGCCATCTATGACAACGAACTGGCCGCTGTTGCATTGGCATTAACTCATTGGCGGTACCTGTTGCAAGGTGCTTGTCATGAGTTAACAGTTCGCACAGTTCACCAAGCTCTCTTGTATTTTTGAAAACCCCAAAAATTGGCACACTGGCAAGCCTGAACCTATCAGGACCTGTGCAGTTTCAACTTCAAATATGAATTCGTCAAGGGTGTGCTAAATGTCCTTCCCAATTTCCTAAGCCGTAGTCCCACTCACTGCCCCTCGGAGCCTGAGGAAGAGGATCTCGTTACCATGATCCCTGCTACTCAAATCCTATTAAATGCTCCCTCTGCTGTTTCCTCTGTTGCATTGTCACCTGACGATCCATTATTAGCCCAGGTGTTAGCTGGTCAAATGGCCTGCCTTGAGGGCGTGTAGTTGATTGAACACTTGACTCACTCAAGCCCCAAACACTCCCTATATTCTTTAGAAGAAGGTCTCATCTACTTTCATTCTCATGTTTGGGTGCCTCCCTCCTTCCTCCTGAACGTATTCCATGCACACCATGATCCCCCCGCAGTCAGACACCCCAGTAATAAGAAATGCATTGACTTGATCAAGCGAACCTTTAATTGGGCAGGACTGACCAAAGAGGTTCTGACTTGGATCGCCAATTGTGTTCTTTGTGCTAGGGCCATGTCGGATCATTCTGGAAAAAATGGCCTCCTGCACCCTTTACAACATGCGGAAGGTCCATGGACCTCGGTGTCCATTGATTTCATTTTTGAACTCCCCTGCTCCAATGGTTTCACAGCGGTAATGTGGTGGTAGATCGCTTTACCAAATTTTCCCTGTTCATTCCTTGTACTTCTGCGATCACATCGGAAGAAATGGCGCATCTATTCATTCGCCATGTGTTTTCAATGTTTGGCCTTCCCCAGGAAATTGTTAGTGACAGGGGTACCCAGTTTACCGCCCAGTTTTGGAGCAAACTCTTGTCAATCCTTAAGATAACTCCCTGTCAATCTACGGCATATCATCCCCAGTCCGACGGCCAGACTGAGTGGGTTGATCAAGTTCTCAAACAGTACCTGCATTGTTATGCAGTAGCAGCGCATGATACCTGGGACAATGACCTGCCTCTTGCCCAATTCGCATATAATAATGGGACTCATGCTTTCACGGGTTTCTCACCATATGAATTAATGTTGGGTTATAACCCATCATTCTCATTCAGGGCATGCTTGCGACCAGAAGTGCAAGCTGCCACAGATCATGCTGGCCATATTCAATCGACCCAAGCTTTAGTGTGGGAACACCTTACTAAAGCCATCGATGACTACAAGCAATTTGCGGATTGCAAGCGCCTTCCAGGTCATGACTTTAAGGTGGGTTCTTATGTTATGCTCAATACCCACCATTTGCAAATCCAAACCCCTTCCCGCAAATTCGCCAGCAAGCGTTCAGGTCCCCACTTAGTAGAGGAGGTATTGGGTAATGGGGCATTTCGATTGAAGCTTCCTGCGCATTGAAAGCAACACCCAGTTTTCCATGTATCCCAGCTGTCGCCCTTCATGGGGGTGATTCCCACGGACCCAGAACCAACTGTCATCAACAACGAGGAGGAAGCTGAAGTTGAGGCCATCCTGGCATCTCAGAAGTCATGAAGATCAGTCCAATACCTTATGGCCTGGAAGGGATATACAGCTTATGAAAACAGTTGGGTCAAGGCGCGCAATTGTGTGAATTGTATGGACCTGGTTGACGCTTTCCACACATCCCACCCTGAGGCTCCCCGACCACCGCAGAAGGCTGTGACAATTATGGCTATCAAGTTACCCAAAGCGCATAAGAATGTGGCTCTGGTGCAGTTTCCCGGTGGGGGGGCCATCCCTTTGGGAAAAGGAAAGGGTAATGTAAGTCTCGGGGAGTGTCCTTTGGCTCTCAATCAAGCTATCTTTCCATTCCCAAGTAAGAGAACACCAAAGAGGATGGCAGTACCCCTCATCACCCAAGGCGATCTCACCCACATAGTTGATGAGTGATGGGTAACAGCTCGTCTGCTTTGGATCCCACCCCCAATTTCCTCACTCACCTTGGCAGAATTGTTGTGGGGAGTCAGTGAAATCTGTGCTGAGATTATTGAACTGAAATCAGTTGGATCCAATTTGGGTGATAATCAGGCTGATGGCCAAAATTCAAATAATTGTAACAGCATGAAGAATGAAACATTGGCCAGATTGCCTGACAGTTCCAATTTGACTCCTATATCAGTAGAACAAATATTGGGTGCCATTGCCAAGAGTAAAAACCCTCTGATAGTAATTCAGGCGTTGCGCCCAATGGGCCTCTATTGACTGAACAAATGATTAATCAACCAAGCACAGGTAGGTTGGCCATCCCAAACCCGTTCCCAACCAAATGGTCCCATCCCTATATTGGATGGCCTTGGGGGATTCCCGTCGCTCATTGGCCAAACGCCGTCATGCTAACCATCAGAAACGTAATTGACCCCTGGTCCAGACATTTGAGGCTGAACTGACAGAGACTCAGCCCACCACCAAATTTTGCGATGATGGTTCCTAAAGAATAAACCCCCCCTCTGCCATCCAATTCGCCGGTTAGGCTTAATTTGTGGATCCTGACCACATTTTCACCAATCAACCACTATTTAATCAGTTGCAAGGCACTGAGAAGATTGTTGGTCAATTTATATTACTTTATTTCCCAAATAAAAATTTTATTGAAAAACCCCAATTTTTTTATCTCCCTCCTTTCAACCACATTCCATATGGTGTTTGCCTGGTGGTCCACCGCTCCACACTTTGGGTGGGCCTTACCAATTCTCTTGGTTACTATGATCTCCTCTATTGCCAATTGGGATCAACAAGTCCAAAATTTTTGGCTCTAACCCGGTTCTCATGACCTTTCAGCAGCAATATACAGGAATTTTATGGCCCTATGTTCGCTAACTACAAGAGAAGATTCACCTCTCTTTTACCCCCAACAAAATGGTCATAACAACCAAGAATCTCGCAGTAACTATCCCAGTAGTTTCCACTCCTGTTAGCAGAACCCCTGGGTCCAAAATCTATTCGGTGTGGTTTGCTGTTGGGATACTCCTAACCCTGACATTCCGCCATCATTTTTGGTATCCTATTTCCTGGCTCCATATCAAGTTGTACGGTCAGCAATGCCTCTGGCATTCTGGCTTGCTTTCTGGATGCTTACACACCCTGACTGGCAGGCCGGTCTAAACTTTTTCTGCCATTTCCATGACAGTTTGCCATAAATGCTCCTTCATACATTTCAGACAGTGGTGAGCAGTTCTCTGAGGCTGTGTTATCCTAATTTCAATAAAGAGTAAGTCATACAGATGGATGAATCCTATTATAATTCTGGGCGGTATTATTTATATCCGCTGTAAGGGTCGCACAGGTCAAACCCATTGAAAAACAGACAGAAGACATGGGGATTGTCAGTCCTTCAAACAAACTGGAAACTTAAGAAAATAAGAGAAAACGCCCTGACACCACTTTTATTTATTTTTCTAAATGCATCAACTCTTTGCTGTTCCACGCTCTCTCGCTTACTAACTACTACTCTTTTAACCGCACATCTTACTTATATATCAGCAGCTTAAGTTGATACCATTTTCATAGCTTAGGCTATTCTATTCCCCCAATTCTCATTCATTCAAGCTCGCTTTTCTTCAACTCTCTATCATTCTTATTTTTGGCGATCTAAATTATATTTATTGCATGTTGACATTGCCTTATCACCTTATTTTGGAGGCGATCTAATAACAACCCATTAAAACAATATCGCCTCATCTCAAGGCGCTCAAACACAGTTAAATATTGCCCTAGTTAGTGGATTCTCACCATTCCGTCAGAACTCTCCAGGCCTTTTTTTCCAGTCATATCAGAATCTCAACATTACCCCCCTTTGACTGGATGATGAGCCTCCTATTGTTTATATGCTCAGAAACTTCAGTGTAATTGATTAATGATTTGAACACATGTTGGGTTTTTGATGGTATATGTATAATACCGGGTTTCTCAATCATTTTGAGCAGACCAACCCAAATGTTGGCCAGCTTGTGTTTCTGCCCAAATCCGTGCTGGTCATGGAATGAAAGCATCTCACCTTCTTGAAATTGGGTCAACCTGCTACATCATACCTGGTCAGTGGCCCAAATCCCAACCTTCTTGGCCAAGCTAAATGAGTACACTTTAGCTTGCAACTTGATCAATGTGTCAGCTAAATTAGTCAAGTAATGGTGTGGATCCATTCTGCCAGTATTTTCTACACATGAATAAATCAATGCTGGAAGAGCGGGGTGCCATACATATAACAATTGAAAAGGGACTCTTCCCCATAGCAGAATGGTAACTGATGTTGTAAGTAAAGACAGCAATAGACAGGAGGGAGCTCCCATCAGAGGGTCTATCATATACCAGCTTCCTATGGATGTTCACCAGCATCCCATTAATCTGTTTGACCATTCCTTTTGACTCGGTATAATATGAAGTTATCAAAACCTTGTGGATTCCCATGACTCATTCAATCTGAGGGAGTATGGGAGAGGTGAAGTTAGTTTCATTATTGGTTAGATTTGAACTGAGGGCAACCATGTCGCTTTATAACACATTCCATCATGAACTTGTCCACTGGTACTGCCCCCAGATCCCATATCACCTATGCTTCAACCCACCTGGTCAAGAGGTCAATAGAACTAGAATGTACTTACACCGGTTGTCTCCCATTGGCAGAGGCCTAATGAGATCAAAGGAAACTGTATGCCAAGCAAAATGTGGTTTACTAACCGATATGAGGTCTTCTGATGGAATGGCTTCTCCACTTAGCACTGGTGGCAACAGGAAATGGTTATGAACACCTTTTTAAAGTTCATGCTTTCCCAATAGTACTTAGGGCGCAACAACTCCAATGTCTTGTGAACACCACCATGTACGGCTGCCTTGTGGGCGCTCATAAAAATCCTGGGCTGTGCTGAGGGTTGCAGAAAATTCACCATAGAATCGCCAATCTGCTTATAAAGTTCCCCATTCAGTTTTAAGGTTCCGCTCACATTTCATTTAATGCTTGATCACTTGGGGCAGTTTGTTGTCATATTTTCCGCTGAGCAACTTATCATAAATCACATCACTGAGATCCGCCATCATGGCAATGGTCAGAAATTGAGATAAACAGAAGGCATTCTGATGCTTTACTCCTGGGCAGTGAAGGATCTCGAAGTCATAAGCCTGAATCTTATTAGCCCATTGAGCCAAACGCCATTCAGGCTCCTCGAGGTTCTTCAACCAATGCAATGGCGTGTGATCTGTTACAACCTTGAACATTACCCCATGCAAGTAGACTCTAATTTGCTTATATACATAGATCACCACTAAGCACTCCCACTCGGTTATTTTATAATTCTTCTCTTGGCAGTTCAGACTTCAACTGAAGTATGCAACGGGATGCTCCTCTCCCTCATCATCTTTCTGAGAAAGGACCGCCCCAACAGCAGAAAGGGATGCATACATCTAATAAACTTTTTTAAATTTTAGATGGCATAGCACAAGCGCACTGATCTGCGACGTCCAAAGTGTATCAAAGGCATATTGAAGTCATTCCATCCATTTTACCACAGCATCTTTTTCCAACAACTCAAATAGCAACCCCCAATACAGCTAAAGTTAGGGATGAAGCATCGTTAGTAACTGACATTTACAAAAATATCTGTATGTCGTGTTTACTATTAGGTGTAGTCATTTTCTGGATGGCCCACCAAGGCCAGATGTAATTTCAGCCCCTTTGGAGCTATACCACAAATCTCAGATATTTCAAGAGATTTTGAAGAAGTTACATTTTTGAGGATTTTTTATGTTTGCCTCAGTGAGCTGGCGGTATACTGCTTATAGATGATTGAGGTGCTCCAAAAAGGTTTGAGAGAAAGTATTGATATTGTCAAGGTATATGAGGACACACAACAGCTTCGGGTCACCAAGGATAGTGTTCATGGCCAATTGGAAGGTAGCTGGGGCGTTACACAGCCTTTGTAGCATATGGGTTGATTGAAAAAGGCCTCTGGATGTGATTACGGCAAATTTCTCCTGCTCTGCCATGGGTAAGTCAATTTGCCAGTAACCTGATTTCAATTCCATTGCTAAGAAGTAACGGGATCCCCTAACCAATCCAAAGCATCATTGATCTGTGGCAAGGGGTACGAGTCCATTTTGTAGTACTATCGAGCTTCCAGTAGTCTATTACTACATGGTTGGTGCCATCCTTCTTTTTTACAATCAGAACTAGCAAAGCACATGGACCCTTGGACAATTTTGATCATTCCTTGCTCCAAAAACTTATCAAAAACTCAGTGACAATGTATTCCACTGCCCTCAATCCACAGATTGGATGAGACCTTATGGGAGGATGATCTCCTGTGTCCAATCAATGGACCACCCTTGAGCACACCCTAAATCCTGATCATCAACAGTAAAAATCACCTTTTTTTAAATAATCCATTGCTTGATTAGTTAATCTTCTTATAGCCCTATCAAGTTCTTCCATGGTAACACTGTCACTAAGCTGTCTAGTGACTTGCCTTTTTGGCCAAATTTATCTGGTGAACTAAACTCATGAACATGAAGGACCTCCTAAATTGGAGTCAAGTTTAAAGATGCCACTAATTGGTTTCAGCGGATTTGCATTGGTTCACTCTGGAGATTCGCTAATAAAACCTTGATCTCTCCATGCCCTGGGAGTATAATCCCTGGAGCCACATGAGGCTCAAGCAATGTTTGATGATAGGGCCAAGGACCTCCCCAGTAGTTCCAGAAAGCACTTCCACTTCTACTTCAGTGTTCACTAGAACTTGGTGTCCAGAAGGAATAGATATAGGCTCTGCAGCTCGGAGAAGTAGCCCTTGGTATTCATACATCTGCTGGGGAAGGAGATGAGTCTTCACCTTTAGTTGATGATAGCAAACTAGAATCACCCATAACTACACAAGGTTGTTGTGGCCATGTGCACCAGATCCTTTGGCACTACACTAGAGGTAAAGTAAATTGGAATCCGCTGTCCCAAAATGGCAAGGGTCTTTTCCTTCAATCAATGACAGCCCCAAAACGTTGCAGGAAAGTAGTTCCAATTAGCAAATCATAATTTTCGTTTGGTAGCACAATCACCGGAGCTACAAATCAATGGACCTAAACCGCAACAGTAATGTTCTGTACGCTCCATCAGAGATAGTGATTTCTGCTCCAGTGGTCCTATACACCATTTGATGGTCCACAGCAGGTTTTAACGTCAACTTCACTATCAACTTAGTGGAAACTATGTGGACTGGATCGCCTGTATTTATTAAAGCATGAACTCTTTTTTTGCTACAAAATATCACAGTATATACACTCAGAATAAGAAGAATATTGACTCTTTAATACGTAGACATATATGGGATCTCTTTTTCCAAGAAAACTCAATATCCCCTCGCTGACTTTGGGGTAATCTTTAACAATGGCGCCTATCAAAAGGGCAACGTTTACTTCTTTCAGATTTGGCTCATCCATGGCATAATCCAGCTTGTCTGAGGAAGCTTGATCAAGCACTTGGCAGGCGTACAGCTTCAGTTGCTCCAAAGATTCTTAATTTTCTGTGGCCTTGGCGTGAGCTCGTGGTACTACATTCACTCCTCCAAATGGCTGCTGGTATAAAATTCCGTCATCGTACTGAAGGGACTTCTGCTGGATATACTACTATTGATTCAGGGACGTTTGGGATTGAGGAGTAGAGAGTCCTGCATATACTTTGCTCCATGTTTTTCCTGGCTGTATTGATCTTGTTGCACGTGGTGCACATGACGGTTATGGCAGCTTTATGCCAAGTGGCCAGGGCAACCGCATTCATAGCACTAACCCCATAAGAGCTGCGTCCATGATTTTCATAAGAGGGTCCAGGTCATAAAATTTGGGGTCGTTCAGTATAACCAGGGCTAGGTCGGTAATATGATTGCTGGCGTTTGGTGTAACTAGGTCTTGGTTAGTAGTTAGGTTGATGATGATTTTTAAATGGCCCTCAGGATATTAGTTGAACTGTTGAGAATAATCTGACTGAGGATGAAGCATGGAATTATAGTAAGGATGAGAATTGCTAGGTGGAACGCGGGCTGGATGAGCATATTCTCCTAAATAAGAGGGTACAGAAGACGTGGCAGTTTTCTGTTCCATATTTGGTGGTGGAAACTTAGATAATATGCGATGCAATAACTGTAAATATTTGAGCAAGGGAACGTCGTCATCAAGAATCAGTGAAATGACATTGTGAAGTTCTAAGTATGGCTTAACTGCGGAGGTCATTGCAATGCACATTTCAGCTTATGCTAAGTATCCTGCCCCAATCAGCATGTGAAATTCCATCGTATATTAATCAGCAATCTCCATGTGAGTCTCATTATGGCGGAATCCAATTGTCAAGAAATCCATCTTTTGCTGTGACATCTTTGAGGTTCCCCCAAACAGTTGAATCATGGCATCTTTTAAAACCTGGTAGGTAATGGAGATGCTTGGTATATAGCAGGTGACTAGATAGGCACTTCTAACATCCCAGGCAGATATCAAAAGTTTTGCTTTCTGTCAATCAGATGCGCCTTCCGCTGCAAATTCAACCATTTGAAGAAGTCATGGATATTCTCATTTTGATTAAACAGAGGCAGTTCATTATTATTGACCTTATCTTCCCATTTACGACTTTTGGGGCATACTGAGGAATGGGTTGAGATCCAAAAGCAGTTTCTCGATGAGAAACTGGTCCACTAAAAGTTGAGATGTCCGCTTCTTTGGAGGTAGCGTGGCCTTCTGTAATGGGTAGCGCTACCATCACTTGGGGGAATTCGCGCTCCAACTTAAACTCTTATATATAAAGCTCCATACTGGGTTTAGTTGCTCCGACCAGCGTTATATTCCTCCTTGTATTGTGCCCCCTTGTCATCCTTCCTCTTCCCAATGAGAGGGCTGGGAGGTACTGGTCAATTTCCACTCTACATATTGAAGTCTTTCAGTGATGTCATCCAATTGATTGGCGAGTTCCTTGTTTTGTTGTCCCATGATTTGCATTTGATTAAACGTGCTATTAAGCTGGTGCATAACGGCATTCCATTATTGAAGAGTTCATCCTGTTTCTTGAGACTGCATCTAAAGTGAGTTTGAGTTTCTCATAAACAGCGGTGCAGCACTTCTTGAAAATTCCCTAGCAATGCAGGCTTTATGAGACATACCCAACAACTGGAGATTTTGAGTTTTTAGTGGTTGATGAATGAGCATCATGTAAAGAATACCACTGTTATAATTTTGGGCGGTAATGTTTGGATCCTCCATAAGGCTCACACAGGTCAAACCCATTGAACAACAGGCAGATAATACGTGGATTGTCAGTCCTTTGAACATACTGGAAATTTAAGAAAATAGGAGCAATTGCCCTGACACCACTTTTATTTATTTTTCTAGATACATCAACTCTTTGCTGTTCCACGCTCTCTCACAAACAAACTATGCTTTCAATCGCACATCTCACTTATATATAAGCTTAAGTTGATACCATTCTCATAGCTTAGGCTATTCTATTCCCCCAATTCTCATTTTCTCAAGCTCGCTTTTCTAAAACTCTCTACTATACTTATTCAATGCGATCTAGATTATATTCATTGAATTTTGACATTGCCTTATCACCTTATTTTGGAGGCGATCTAATAAAAACCCGATATAACCCAATATCGCCTCATATCGAGGCGCTCCAACACTCATAAATATTATCTTAGTCAGGCGATTCTCACCATTCTGTCATAACTCTTCAGAGCTAATCTTTCAGTCATATAAAAACCTTTTCTACGTCTCTATCTATAATTACGGTTGTCCTATCCCAAAAAATGATGAGGGAAAGGAGTATCTGTTGTATTCTGCAGCTGGAGCCTTAACTACCATGAGAATAACTATACCACGACCAAGTAGGAGTGCTTAGCAAAGATATAAACATATAAGCAATTCAGCGTATATCTGCATGGAGTGAAGTTCAAGGTCTTAATATATCATACTTCATTATGCTGATTGCAGAATCTCAAGGAGCCTGAAGGGTGCCTAGTGATGGGCCCTTAAACTGCAGACTTATGAATTTAAGGTCTGTCGTGAATCCTATATGACTGGATGATAAGCCTAGGTCATTATGGCAGAATGAATGGGATCCGTCAAGATTCAATATGAGTATTAGTTATTTGAGTGCATCGAAATGAGGCAATATTGGGTTGTTGAAAAAAAATCTCAGATTAGGTGATTGGAAAATTAATGAATAAAGAATAATTGATGGAACTAATAAGATGTGGTATATAAAACTACTAAGCCATATAATAGGTAGCATCCAAAGTTGATACAATATAGGTGAGACGAGATGATCAAGAGGAGGGGCTGTGAAGTAAGTTAGAGTAAGCGGAATAGGAAGAATCTGCAATAATAAGTATATTAATTAAAAGAGGTTGTGGGAGCTCGTGCTCCATATTTATTTGAATAGTTTATTCTGTTGTTTTGAGGGCAACGATCATCATATTGTTGGTCCTGATTGCTCTGTGGGTCAAACCATGTGAATAATCTGCCAACATAACCATACAATACCGCCAATTTTTATAACAGTGGTGCTCACTACAGGGGGCTCATTGATAAATTAAAAACAAAAACGGTAAAAACTCAGTTGCCTGCTACGTCGCATTCATGTTGTTTTGATAAACAATATAATCAACTCTCTAATTCAATTGCCTATGCGGAGCTAAAACTGGCTTTGGAAACTGTGCTTAAAAAGAAAGATGAGCTGCTCCAGGAGGTTTGCTGCAATAAGATGCCCCCATTTGATCATGAAGGGACTATTCATGGGTTCTTTAAGCGATTTGAGATTGCAACTGAAGGAGTTTTGGATTGATGAAGAGTAAAACTGTTGATTTCTTCCTTGGATGTCAGAAGTGCTGATCAAGTCGTCTGTTACCCTTCCAGAAGCTCCATTAATACCAATAATTTAAAGAGACGGTGCTGTGGCTGTTTGGCGGAACTGCAAAGATGTCCCAGCAGAAGGCCGAATTTTTGACTATCAGGTTTCAGCGGAATGAGACTATCACCATGTTTGCTGATTGATTTACGGAGGAAGCTCACGTGCTAATTGGGGCCAAATTTTATTTGAATCAGACGTGTTTATTGCGGTGACTTCTGCTGTAAAGACATACCGTGAGTTTCATAATGTTATGGCCTCACAGTTGGATGAAAATGAACCTTTTCTTAAAATTGTTTAGTTCTTACATTGTATATCAGCCAATTTCCCTCCACCTAATACCGAGCGGAATCCTTCCACTTTAACCACTGAATCATCTTTTTTGGGGAACTCTGCTGTCCACTTCACAGTCCACCAAGTTACCCTAAGCGGTTAAACATTCACCCCATACCTGCTTATCGTCCTAGGCCCAACTATCGCTCTAAACTTGTTCATACCCACCACTTCCAGCCCAACTCTTGCCATGGCTCATTTCATATTAATCAGAGACGTGGACCCTATGGGGTCAGCTGTTTCAAATGCAGTAGATGGGGGCATCTGGAATGATGGTGCGCTAATCAACTCGTCTCTTATGTACAGATGGAACAGTATGACCAGGGAAAAGTCAGAGGGAATAGAGAAGGGACTCTCGATTCTGCTATACCAGACGTCCCACCTGAACCCAAATTAGTATGTGCAGCAGAAGTTCCCTTGCACCATGAGTCAGTATTATATCAGCATCCAGTTGGGGGTGAATGTTTTGACACAAGCGCAGTCTGCAGCTAGGCAGAAGAGGGGTCCCAGATGCAGGTTGAACTGTATGCTTTCCAGATGTTCAATTCAAGTTTCCCCTGAAAAGATAGACCACTCCTTGGATGCACCTTTTTTGCAAGCAGTAAGTACTACTCCTCCAGTCAAAACTATTATCAAACAATACCCCAGAATTGGTAAGGGGATTTCATGTTTCCTTAGAAACAGGGATTCCTTAGATGAACATGTTATAAGCAGTCAAGATGTGTCTTACTCTGAATGTACTTACTGTGACCTGGTTGTAGCGAAGAGAGTCTGTGCCATCATAGATACTGGTGCCCCGTCAATATAGTTTCCACCTAATTGGTTGCCAGGTTGTCATTAAAACCAGATGTGGAACACCGGGGTATACAGCACTGCTGGAGTGGAAAATACGGTCTCTGGAGGAACATAAAGTGCGCTTCCACTGCGGTTTGGTTCTATTGTCATGGTAGCCCAAGCTATTGTATTACCAAATAGTCGTTATGATCTGCTAATTAGAACTGCTTTTTTGAGACACTATGTGGCTATCATTGAAATGACGGAAGAGACTTTTGAAATATTGGGTCAGTGAATCCCACTTCACTTCACCTCTAGCAGAGTGCCAAATAAGCCGGTGCATATGAGGAATATCAATTTAACTTATAGCAATGGAGTAATTCCATAACATTACCATCAGTTAAAGGGCAAAACCCAAGCCCTTCCTTGACAGATTTATGAACATCAAGGGTTGCCACTTAGAGTGGCTGAATCTAAATCTATTCCATCTGGGCATCAAGTTATAGTAAACACTGAGTTGGTGGTTGAATATCCAGACAGACTCTATGGGAGGTTATTGGGCCATATCAGAAATCACAGTTTGAGCCCCATGTGGCCCCAGGCATTACATTACCAGGGCAAAAGAGATCAAAGTTTTACTTGCAAATCTACAAATGGTACCACTGCAAATCTGCTGCCACCAAATAGTGGAATACTTACACTTAATCCCCGTTGGGGAGGTTCTTTTTGGTCCATGAATCTGGGTCGCCGGAGGTATTTGGTCTGCTTTACAAAACACCGAATAAATTTAATGGCTGTTATATCCCATGACGAGTTAATGTGGCTGTCAGAATCACAGAAGGATAGGGCAATTGCTTTATTTTAAAAATATAAAAAATTTTTTTGATGTTGACGACCATGATTTAGGGTGCGCTTGGGGGTGGTTCATAGGCTGGACACTGGAGATCATCCTCCCATCAGGTCAAGGCTGATTCACCAATCATTGGTGGTAGAAGAAGTAGTAACCAAGGAATTTGACAAACTATTAGCGCAAGGGATGCTTAAGACGTCCAAGAGCCTGTGGGCTTTGCCTGTTCTTATTGTAAAAAAGAAGGATGGCACTAACTGCATAGTAATAGACTACCAAAAGCTCAACAGAATCACTAAAAAGGACTCCTATCCTTTACCACGGATTGATGATGCTTTAAATTGGCTAGGGGGAGCACGTTTCTTATCAGCTATGGACCTGATCTCAGGCTACTGGCAAATTGAGTTGTTACTGGAGGAGCAGGAGAAGTGTGCGGTAATCACATCTAAAGGTCTTTTCCAACCAACCTGGATGCCACAAGGGCTGTGTAATGCCCAGCTATGTTTCAACGAGCAATGGATACTATTTTGGTGGACCTAAAACTGTCGTGTGTCCTTGTATACCTTGACAATATTAATGTTTTCTCCTGAACCTTCTCTGAACACCTCAATCATTTAGAAGCTGTATTCTGCCGGCTCACTGAGGCCAACATCAAGATCAAACCCCAGAAATGCCACTTCTTTAAGGACCAGCTGGTGTACCTAGGTTTTGTGGTTGATGCCACAGGGCTGCGACCTCAACTAGCCAAGGTGGAAGCTATACATAAAATGAATCCACTCAACAGCAAATGGGATATACAGGTATTTTTGGGAATAGTCAGCTATTACCGATGCTTCACCCCTAACTTTAGCCGTATTGGGGACTGCTATTTGAGTTAATAAAGAAGGACACTACGTTTGAATGAACTGATGTTAGCAACGCGCTTTTGATATGCTTTAAATGGAATTTACCAGTGCACCGGTGTTACACTATCCCAATTTTGAAAAAGAGTTCATTGTTCAGATGGATGCATCCCTTTCCACTGTAAGAGCAGTCCTACCCCAAAAAGACGAGGAATGGGAAGAGCACCCCATACCATATTGTAGTCTTAGCTTGAACAGCCATGAATGCAATTATATTGTGACCGAGTGAGAGTGTTTAGCAGTGATCTATGTCTATAAGCAATTTTGGGTTTATTTGCATGGGTTGAAATTCAAGGTTGTAACGGATCATGCCTCACTACACTTATTACAAAATTTTAAAGAACCAGGTCATCTGGCTTGATGGACTCTTAAATTTCAGGCATACAATTTAGAAATTCATGCATCAACTGGAGCAAAACACCAGAATGCCAATTGTTTATTGAGATTACCCACAATTGCAGTTATGGCAGATCTGAGCGATACCATGTTCAATAAGATGCTTAGTTGCAAGTACGATGATGAACTGCCCCCAGTCATCAAGGCATTGAATGAAATAAGGGCCAATACATTTCAGAAAAATGGGGAATTGTATAAGCAGATAGGGGACATTACCGTGAATATTCTAAGACCTTCTTCCCGGCCAACTATTATTATGAGTGCACACAGAGCAGTTGGACATGGTGGAGTAATATGTCCATGGAATTATTGTGGCCTCGGTATTAATGGGAAAGCATGAACTTTGATGTAATTGATACTATCTCCTCTTGTAACCTGTGCCAAGTGGAAAAGCCATTCCACCAAAAGACTTCATACTGGTTAGTGAAGCCGCACTTCGCCTTGCACACCGTTTCAATTGATGTTGTGGGTCCCCTACCAACTGGGGCAAACTGGTCCTTATACATCCTGGTAGCAATCAACCACTTGACCAGTTGGGTTTAGGCGCTAACGGTGGTCAAGTTTGTTATAGAGTGTATAAATCAGTGACACGGTTGTCCCCAGTTCATCCTTACTGACAACGGAACTAAATTCAATTCCACATTCTTCCAAAGCTTAATGAGTTAATGGCCATCCGAGGGGTTTTGAAAACCTAATACGCCCCAAATCTAATGGAATGGTGGAGCGGGTCAATGGGACTTTAGTGAATATACTCCTTAAATTAGTAGCTGATCAACCCTCAGATAGAAGCTCCATTTTGTCTCGCGCCATCTTTGCTTATATTATTAGTTATCACTCAGCCACAGGAAAAAGCCCATTCCAATTTCTTTATGGATGGCACCCCACTCTGCCCGCCCTCTTATATGCCTATGTGAAGGACACTGGCGTTATGGATCCACAACGCTCTTTGACCATCCTAACGAATATGCTGATTAAATTACAAACTGGAGCATACTCATTCAGCCTAGCCAAGAGAATCAAGAGCCAAGCTTTCAATCAGGTATGACGGAGTGTCCTAGCACAGTTCAAAGATGGAGACATGGTCCTATTCCATGATCAACATGGGTTCGGCCAGAAAAACAACCTGGCCAGTATCTGGATTGGGCCATTTGAAGTCATTGAGAAGACCAGTATAAATGCATATACTATCAAGGACCCTACTAGCAGTCAGATCATCAACCAAGTTAATGCAAAGTACCTCTGGGCATAAGAAACAATAAGATCCTTATCATCCATTCAAGGAGGGGGTAATGTCATGATTCCAATATGACTGGATGATAAGCCCTAGGTTATTATGGCGGAATAGATGAAATCCATCAAGATTTGATATGAGTGATGGTAATTTGAGTGCTTCGAAATGAGACAATATTGGGTTACTGGTAATCATCATAGATTATGCAATTGGAAAATTAACAAATAAAGAATCAATGGAACCAATGAGATGTGGCTAATTAATATACTAAGCCATAGAAGAAGTAGCATCCAAAGTTGATACAATATAGGTGAGATGAGATGATCAAGAGGAGGGGCTGTGAAGTAAGTTGAGAACCAGCGGAATAAGAACAATCCGCGGTATTAAGTATATTAAATTCAAGAGGTTGTGGGAGCAGGTGCTCCATATTTTAAATAGTTTATTCTGTTGTAACAAGGGCAACGATCATCATATCATTGGTCCTGATTGCTCAGTGGGTCAAACCCTGTGAAAAATCCGCGGAGATTCAATACTGCCAATTTTATAATTTGGTTTTCACCAACCCAGGTCAAAGCACCATAATGCTGATTGCTTGTCAAGACTATAAACAATTGCAGTTATGGTAATTTGAGTGACAATTTATGACAAGATCTTTGGCAGAATGGATGATGATTAGCCAATGCAGGTCATAAAGGCGTTAAAGGCAATGTAAATCAATAGCTTACAGCGAATGGTGAGTTATACAAGTGGATAGGAAATTTGACAATGAACTTTCCATGATCCTCAGCACAACCCAATAATATCATGAGCGCACAAAGGGCAGTCAGACATGGTGGCATGCACAAAGCGTTGAATATTGTTGCGCACTTGCTATTATTGAGAAAGTATGAGCTTTGAAGTGTTATAAACTTAACCTGCTGCCACCAGTGCCAAGTGGAAAAGCTGTTCTTCTAGAAGACTTCATACTGGTTAGCGAAAGTGCATTTGCTCAGGATATGGTCTCCATTGATGTTGTTGGCCCCCTGCGAACAGGAACTATCCAGTCCAAATATATTTTGGTGTTGTAAACTACTTTAACAGGTGGGTTGAAGCGCAGGCAATATGGGATTTGGGGTTGGTCATTGTGGCCAAGTTCATCATGGAATATATTATCCAGTGACATGGCTTCCTCAATTTCTCCTTACCAATAATAGAATTAACTTCACTTTTCACATCCTTCCAAAGCTAGATGATTTTTGCCTATCCATGGGGCTCTGACCTAGTACCACTCTGAGTTTAATGGGATGGTTGAGCGAGTAAATGTAAATTGGAGGATATACTTTATAATCTGGTAGTGGATCGACCTTCATTCTGGAGTTCCATCCTGTCCACCACTGTCTTCGCATATAATATTAGCTTCCATTCTGCCAGAGGGCAGTATCCCTTTCAATTGCTGTATGGATGACACTCTGCTCTTCTGGCACTGCTCTATACCTGTGTGGAAGATACGATGGAATAGACTAAACATCAAATGAAAACGCTTGCTGATATACTAATCAAATTGTAAATTAAAGCATACTCATTCAGCTTAGACAAATAGATAAAAAATCAGGCTGCCAATCAATTATGATGGAGTGGGCTATCCAACTTCAAAGGTGAGCTTATGGCTATATACCATGATCAACACGGGTTTGGGTGGAAGAATAAGTTAACCAATATTTTTATTGGGCCACTCAAAGTTATTGAAAAGATGGGTGTTGATACATACACTATCATGTCCCTGTGAGCAGATGGATTATAAACCATGTGCACGCAAAGTTTCTCCAATCATATAAGCAATAGGAGCCTTATCATCCAGTCAAAGAGGGTAATTTTGTGGTTCTGATATGATAGGACAATAAACCCTAAGTTATTATGGTTGAATTAATAGAATCCTTTGAGTTTGATCATTAGTACAATTATTCAAGCGCCTTAGGATGAGGCGATATTATGTGAGAATAGATGGTTAGTGGATCGCTTCCAGATGAGACAATGAGAAGATTTCAATGTATGATGAAAAGTTGGTAAATCACCTTGAATCAGGCGATCATGAATAAAGTGATGAAAATCTGCCAGAGCTAATGAGATAAGGTGGAACAAATTAATACGCTGAGGAAATGAGATTGTCTTAAGTTGATGAGATATCAGCGAGATGGGACAATTGAAGAAGGGAAGTTGTTAATAGCTTAGAGTGAGCGTAACAGTGAGGATCTGCTGTATTTATTATACTAAATAAAAGAGTGTTGTTGGAGCAATTGCTATATTTTTATTGAAAGTTTATTACCTTGTTTGAATGTCAATGATTGTCATATTGTTGGTCCTATTGCTCAGTGCGCTGAACCTGCACAAAACCCCTTCATATTTTCTTAGAGATACCACCTAATTTATGACATTAACTTTATAAAGCCCTTTTATTTTAAGGCTAAGGCTTAGCCTTTTGTGACCATGTTATCCTGGATGATGTGATAGCAGCGGCAGTATCCTATTTCTCCTCCAACAACATCTGTGTGCTTCCCTTCTAAGGAATTAAGAAGCACTTCAAATGATCTCAATATCAAGGAGGCTATTATGGAATTGCCCAAACCCAAAGCATGACACATCTCACTCAATATAATGTCATGCTTCCGGATCAATGCTGTAGGGAACATCTTAGGTCTCAACCCAAATGTGATCCATATTACTATTGTGGGTTTACCAATTATTAGATAATCTAATTCTGGAGTAAGGAAGATAAGGCAGAAAAAGAGACTTTGACTTGAGAGCAAAGCTTTTTACATCTATGTCTATGCTTCAACACTTTCCTTAGATTCACTCACCTCTAAACGTTCAGTTGTGTCTTCGTCAGATGGGTTTATCACTTTTATGCTTGTTGGGTATAAAGTAAACCATTAGTTTTGTTCTGCTATGGATAAACCCCATTATTTCCTCAAAAAGCCTATAATGTCCAGCGCTAAGTATTCCATCATTAAGTGTGGTTCAGATGTTACTTGAGTATAAGTAGTGTAAAAAATCAAAAGTCCTGGCTAGCATTGACACCTGTTCTCATATTAATGTTGTTTCTTCTTTTCTGAATAGGTTCATAAAAGTTGCTCCCAATTTTAATTATAGTTTATAATATGGAATGGCGGGCTCATATGAACCATATCTGTTGGAGCTTACTCATCTCTAATATTCATTATGGGTCACTAGTGGTGTCAGAACAGAATTCGTCCCAAATAATGATAATTATGATTTATTCATTGGCATAAGTTCTTGGTCAAATTCGACATAAAATTATCCCTAAGTGCCTATATTTCTCTATTCTGGGGTATCACATTCCACTCATCATTATGAGCCTCATTAAGGAAAATAGAGAGGAAACACCCTGAGTTGACCTTATGGAAAGCCCAAAGTTCATTGAGAAACTGGAATAATGAGTAATGGGACCTGAGGTTATGCACAACTTTGCACCATCAATGCTCTTGAGGGAATTCCCATATTCCATAAGAAGTCCTCCATACCCCATATGTCCCAAGTATTGTTGGAAATATGGTATACAAATTACTATGCCATCTAATCAATTCTTGGAGATTTATGGATAACCTAATTTTTAATCTTTGTACCTTTGGCTTATTCACTATCCTTGACCCTGCATATCAAGGGCCCATTACCATATTGGTAGCAAAATTACCAATTGTACTTGACTGTGACCCATAACCACCCAGTAGCTTAATTCCTCACCTTATTTATATCAAATTGTCTCCATCTCTGGTTGTGGATCCCTACCTGGCCTAGGACTTAATGAACCTTTATCATAGCCAAGTAGAGGCACTGATCATTTATTCACTTATTAATGAACAGCATAAATAAGCGGATTCTTTGATTGATACATGATGTTGATATTTTTTCTAAAGGCCAGATGACTATGGGGTAATGAAAGGGTCCAGCACAAGGTGCAATCGGATATTCTTAGTCCATCCAGGCCAGGCCCTACTGGAAGTCCAAAATTGAGAATTCCAGGGTAAAGAAGTTAGGAAAGTTATTATAGGCTAGTCTTCTGAAAACTTCTCAGAGCCTGTGGGATCTTCCTCTTTTACTGGTCTGTAAGAAAGGTGAGGACACCGTGTCATGATAAACTACAGGTGGAGTAATGCGAGCACCTGGAAAGATAGCTAACCTCTGCCTCACATTGACAGCACACTCAGTCTATTAGCGAGATCTAAGACTTCTTGTCCATAGATCTAGCCAGTAAGCACTGGCAGATTAAATTTGGCACTAGAGGATAGGTAGAAATGTGCGCTTATTTCCAGAAAAGCCAAATTAAGCCAACCTGTATGCCCCTAGTGGTTGTGTAATGCTCCTGGGACTTTTAAGTAGGTCATTAATGGTATGCTCAGAGATCTTAAGGCGTCTTTCTATTTAACTGAGGTAAGCCAACCAGGGAACGGACAATACTGATTTATGTAATGGTATGGAGAGATGAAGTATAACAAAATTAGGCACCCCAGAGTAGACGAGCTACCACTGTTGTCAACTGGTAATGCCAAAGATAACGGGTTGAGTGCCTTAACCTGAAGTGGTTTCCCCTATTATGGAGCAGGTGTGGAGGAAAGGTTCCATATGCAGAAAATAGACTGTCAGCCATGGTTCAACAAGTTGTTCTTTCTTCAGCCTCATGTATTTGTATAGCCAGGTTTATAAGTGTTCCAATAGATGTTATTGAAGTCTGCTGATTGTCCCACGGATGGTGGGTTTGGTTCCCTTGAAAGCATCCAGTACTATGGTGTAGATTGTCCACATTGCAATGGTGACTATCAGGGAGTGGATTTCGGGTGGTGTTATAAAATTGGCGATATCCAAGAGATACACCGCCAAAATTGCACAGGGTTCAACCTACTGAGCAAGTAGGAACAACAATATGATGATCGTTGCCCTAGGAACACAAAACAAACTTTACAAATAAATATGGGGCACTAGCTCCCGCTACTTCTTTATTTAATACACTTAATGTCACGGCTTCTTTTAATTCCGCTCACTTCCAACCTACTTAACAACAACAATACTTGATCATCTCATCTCGCCTATATTGTATCAACTTCAGATGCTACAACTCATATGGCTTAGTAATTTAATTCGCCATATCTTATTGGCTCCATCAATTCTTCATTCATTAATTTCATAATCACCTAATTCAGCTGATTCCCAGTAACCCAATATCGCCTCATTTCGAAGCGCTTGAATTACCATTACCAGTTCAATTCCAGCGGATTCCATTCATCTCACTATGATGACTGAGGGCTATCATCCAGTCATATCAGAATCACGACATTACCCCCCCCTTTGACTGGATAATAAGGCTCCTATTGCCTAACACATGGAGGAACTTGGCATTCACTCAGTTGATGATCCGACCACTAGTGGGGTCCTTGATAGTATATGCATCCACACCTGTCTTTTCAATAACTTCGAATGGCCCAATCCAGATGCTGGCCAACTTGTGTTTCTGGCCAAACTCATGTTAGTCATGGAAGAGAACCATATCACCTTCCTTGAACTGCATCAACCTGCTACAACGTACTTGATCAGCAGCCTGATTCCTAATCTTTTTTGCTAAGCTGAAGGAATATGCTTCAGTTTGCAATTTGATTAGAATGTTTGCAAGGTTGGTCAAGTAACGTTGGGGTTCCATTCCACCAGTGTCTTCTACAGGGAATAAAGTAACGCCAAAAGAGCTGGGTGTTGGCCTCAAAGCAGTTGGAATGGTCTTTTCCCCATGGTGGAATGGTAACTGATGTTATAGGTGAACACAGCAGTGGAAAGAAGGGAGGTCCAATCAGATGGTCGATCCGTTACTAATTTTCATAGGATATTCACCAGAGTCCCATTCACTAATTTGACCATTCCATTAGATTTGGGGTGGTATGGGGTTGTTAGAACCCCATTGATTCCCATGATCTCATTGAATTTGGGGAGGATGTTTGAGGTGAAGTTAGTTCTGTTTTCAGTTAGAATAGACTGAGGGCATCCATGTCGCTGAATAAGACACTCCATCACAAACTTGGCCACTGTAACTGCCTCTAAATCTCATATTGCTCTTGCTTCGACACACCAGATCAAATGGTCAATAGCACATGGATATACTTACACCAGTTAGCTCCTGTTAGCAAGGGACCAATAATATCCAAGGACACAGTATGCCAATAAAATTGTGGTTTCAATACCTGATTTGAAGTCTTATGGCGGAATGGCTTCTCCACTTGGCACTGATGGCAACAGGAAATGGTTTTGAGCACATCGAAGTTCATACTTTCCCAATAGTACCGAGGGTGCAACAACTCCATTGTCTTACACACCCCACCATGTCCGACTGCTTTGTGGGAGCTAAATAATTTCTGGTCGGGCTGAGGATTGTGGAAAATTCACCATGGAATCGCCGATCCACTTATATAGTTCCCCATTCTGTTGGAAGGTATTCGCTCTCATTTCATTTAATGCTTTGATCACTTGGGGAGGTTAATCGCTATATTTTCTGCAGATCATTTTGTCAAACATTATATCAGTTATCTATGCCATAACTGCAGTTGTTGGCAATCTCAATAAACAACTGGCATTCTGGTGTTTTACTCCAGGTCAATGAAGAATTTCAAAATTGTATGCTTGCAATTTAAGAGACCATCGGGCCAGATGCCCTTTTGGTTCTTTAAGATTTTGTAACCACATATTGAGGCATTATCCATTACCACTTTGAATTTCACTCCATGCAAATGCACCCAAAATTGTTTATAGGAATAGATCACTTCTAAACACTCTCACTCGGTCACAATATAATTGCATTCATGGCTGTTCAAGCTAAGACTACAATATGCTATGGGGTGCTCTTCCCCTTCCTCGTCTTTTTGGGGTAGGACTGCTCTTACAGTGAAAAGGGATGCATCCATCTGAACAATAAACTCTTTTTCAAAATTGGGATAGTGTAACACCGGTGCACTGGTAAATTCCATTCAAAGCGTATCAAAAGCGCGTTGCTAACATTCAGTTCATTCAAAC
>JAKSZP010013820.1:0-41981 GCA_022478985.1 Massospora cicadina
AAAAATAATTTAAAAAAAAAAAAAAAATTTTTTAAAAAAATATTTTTTTAAAACCCTTTCCCCAAAAAAAAAAAAAAAAAGGGGGGGGGTTTTTTTTTGGGGGGGGGGTTTTTTAAAAAAAAAAAAAAAGGAAATTTAAAAAAAAAAGGGGGAAAAAAAAAAAAAAATATTTTTAAAAAAAGGGGGGGGGGAAAAAAAAAATAAAAGGGTTTTTTTAAAATTTTTTTAAAAAAATTTTTGGGTTTTTTAAAATTTTTTTTTTAAAAAAAATTTTTTTTAAAAAAAAAAATTTTTTTAAAAAAATTTAAAATTAAAAAACCCCCCCTTTTTTTTTTTAAAAAAAAAACCAAGGAAAAAATTAAAAAAAAAAAAACCCCAAAAAAAAAAAAGGGGGGGGGAAAAAAAAAAAGGGGTTTTTTAAAAAGGGGGGAAAAAAAAATAAAAAAAAGGGGGGAAAAAAAAAAGGGGGGGGGGGTTTTTTAAAATTTTTTTTCCCTTTTTTTTTTTTAAAAAATTTTTTGGGTTTTTGGGGAAAAAATTTTTTTTTTTTAAAAAAAAATTTTTTTTTTTTTTTTTTAAAATTTTTTAAAAAAAAAAAAAAAAAAAAAAAAAAAAGGGGGGGGGGGGGGGGAAAAAAAAAAAAAAAAAAAAAAAAAAAAAAAAAAAAAAAAAAAAAAAAAAAAAAAAAAAAAAAAAAAAAAAAAAAAAAAAAAAGGGGGGGGGGGGAAAAAATTTTTTTTTTAAAAAAAAAAAAACCCCCTTTTAAAATTTTTTAAATTTAAAAGGGTTTTTTTTTTTTGGGGGGGTTTTTTAAAAATTTTTTAAAAAATTTTTCCCCCTTTCCCCTTTTTTAAAAATTTTTTTTAAAAAAACCCCCTTTTTTTTTAAAATTTTTTTTTTTTTTTTAAAAAAATTTTTTTTCCCTTTTTTTTTTTCCCCTTTTTTTAAATTTTTAAAACCCCCCTTTTTTTCTTTTTTTTTTTTTCCCCCCTTAATTTTTCCCCCTTTTTTTTTTTTTTTTTTTTCCCCCCCTTTTTTTTTTTAAAAAATTTTGGGGAAAAAACCAAAAAAATAGGGTTTTTTTAAATTTTTTTTTTGGGTTTTTAAAGGGGTTTTAAAAAAATTTTTTGGGAAAAGGGGGGAAAACCCCGGAAAAAAAAAAAAAAGGGAAAAATTTTTAAAAAATTTTTTTTTTTTTCCCCCCCCCTTTTTTTCCCCATTTTTTTTCCCTTTTTTTTCCCTTAAAATTTTTTTTTCCCTTTTTTTTTTTCAAATTTTCCTTTTTTTGGGGTTTTTTCCCCCCCCAAAAATTTTTTCCTTTTTTTAAAAACAAACCCTTTTTAAAGGGGAAAAAAATTTTTTTTTTGGGGGTTTTCCAAAAATTTTTTTTTTTTTTTTTTAAAAAAAAAATTTTTTTAATTTTTAAAAATTTTTTTTTTTTTTTCCCCCCCTTTTTTTTCCCAAAAGGGGGTTTTTTTTTAAATTTTTTTATTTTTTTTTTTTTTCCCTTTTTTTAATTTTTTTTTTTTTTTTAAAAAAAGGGTTTTTTTTTTAGTTTTTTTAAAAAAGGGGGGGTTTTTTTAAAAGGGTTTTTATAATTTTTTAAAAAAAAAAATTTTTTTTTTTAAAAAAAATTTTTTTTTAAAATTTTTTTTTAAAAATTTTATCCCCCTTTTTTAAAAATTTCCCTTTTTGGGGTTTTTTTTTAAAAATTTTTAAAAATTTTTTTTTTTTGGGGGTTTTGGGGCCCCCTTTTTTTTAAATTTTAAAAAAAGGGGGGTTAAAAAAATTTAAAAAAAAAGGGCCCTTTTTCCCCCCCCAAAAAGTAAACCCCCAAAAAAACCCAAGGAAAAAATTTGGGGGGGAAAAAAAAAGGGGTTTTTTTTTTTAAAAAAAGGGGGGGGGGAAAAAAAAAAAAAAAAATTTTTGGGGGGGAAAAAAAAAAAATTTTAAACTTTTAAAAAAAAAAATTTTTAAAAAAATAATTTCCCTTTTTTGGAAAAAACCCCGGGGGGGAAAAATAGGGGGAAAAAAAGGGGGGAAAAAATTTAAAAAAAAATTTTTTTAAAAAATTTAAAAATTTTAATAAAAAAAACCAAGATAATCTATTTGAAAGAAAACTGCGAAATAGTTGGGGGGTTGGAAAAATTTATTTGGGGCTTTTTATTATGTTTAGGTCTTGTTAGCCTAAAAACCTTTTTAAACCTTTTTTCCCCTTTGGTGAAGTTTTATTTACTTTCCCTTTCTTTTTTCTCGTCCCTTTCCCCCCTTCCAAAATTTTTTAAAATTTTTAGAAAGGGAAAAAAGGTTTTTTAAAACTTTTTTCCCTTGGGGGGGTTTAAAAAGGGGGAAATAGATCCAAAATTGGTTTTTAAGAATGAAATTTTTTTGTTTTCCTTTTTTCTTTTTTTCCCCCAAAATTTTTAATTTTTTCCTTAAATTTTGGGTTTTTTGTTTAGCAGGGGAAAAAAGATGGTTATTTCTCTAGGTATTCCTCTTTACCTCTAATCTATTCGTTATAGGGTACCCCCTATTCTACATATCTCCCTTGATTCTCCAACATTTTTATAGATATCTCCCTTACAATACCACAAAGTAAATCTTAATTCTTCTCCTATTAAAAACATAAGACATTATATAACCAATGTTGACTAATTCGTCCTTATAGATGAACGAGTACCTACTAGGGAGAGGGATAAAAGATAGGAGAGGGAAAAGAGTAGAGGGAAACAACGTATTACAAGAATAAGGGTTGAATAAAAAGGATAATCAAGAAGATAAATTAATACCACAAATCATTATCAATAAAATAAAACTAGACAAGAATTGTAGTTGCCCCAATAAAGTCTAAACTTATGGCCTTTACTCTACGACCGGCTAAGCCTTCTTCTCCTTCCCTCCTTTTTTCTCCTCCAACCTCTCTCTTTTAGATCCCTATCCACCCAACCATCTACTTTCTTCTTTTCCCCTATTCCATTCTTCGTTAGGTTGATTCCCCACCAAAGTTGTAGCTATTTTCGTGCTCCCTCCTAGAGATTGATCCCATATGTACCTCTATTATCTATATAATCGGTTATCTTCCAGGCCCCTCATTACATTTTTATATTAGTGTTCATCTATCAGGCCAATTCTTCCGCTATATTCTCTCCTATTATTTATCTCATTAAAACATTTTCCATGGGTCTTACAGACAATTTCTTTTCAGTGCTCCATCCTATATCCTCCATCTAAGATTATTTCTGTGTGGATATTATATGTTAATTTTAGGTAAACTACACATATCTAACTATTCTTAGCTATTATTGGACTCTATTACTATTATTATCCAAGATTCGTTTTTATAAACCAACCTTTCTCCTCTTTCTATATTTCAAACGTAGGGGATGAAATGGGATCGAGAATGAAGGATGTAAGTAAAACTTCACGTAGGAGAAAGGGTAAATAGGTTATAGAGGGCTAACAAGATCTAAGGCATAGATAAAAGAAAGTACTAAGGATGGAAAACAAATCAACCCACCACTATACTTCGCAGTTTACTTTCAAGATAGATTATCTGCATATATTATTTATATAATATTTTTATTTTGCTAATTCAAATTTATATAAGTTTTATTTTTTAGACCCCCCTATTATTAGTTTCATCCATCCTATCTCTCGTACATTTATCTTGGATATTGTCTCCCTACCTATACTCGTATTTTCTTCTCCTTATTGATTCGATTTACGTTTTAAGTTAGTGAAAAGTAAGAATGACTCACCTGTACTCTGCTGAGTAGGGTTATATCACAGATCCGAAACCATGAAGACTAAATCGTCAACATAACATAGTAAATTGTCATTAACCGTAAGTCATTAAGGGACAATGAGGACGGGATCATAGCCACCAGCTGAGCTAATGATTTAGCTGAAGGCCTATGTACCAAGCTATAAGCACTCTTGTCTATCGCTGTCTTAGCAAATCTTTCTAGGTGGGGCCTGGGTTTGTCATCGAGGGGGCGCCCTCTCCCCTATCCACTTACAAACTTTTAATATTAGAAAGGCTATTGAGTAGGGCCAAATAATCGAGAGTGTAAAACCTAGGCTATAATGAATAGGCGGTGGGATCGTAACGTAGTTGTCCTTGAATCAGACCTTGACTAGGTAACTAGGAGATTTGGGATGATAGGTAATAGAATCATAATCAACTAATGGCGACACCTTATAGTTTGTGGGGAATATGAGAAAAAGAGCAGGATGAATGTAAAAGAGTGGGATCTAACCTATAGGATAAATCCAAATAAGAACCAGGAAGGCTTGCAACAAAGGAAGGGCTTAGGAATAAAAGTTGGGATATCTAAAGGTGCAAATAATAGAAACCATTAGTGTATAATAAAGAGATTATTACTAGTTAATGCCTACGTCTACAAAAGTGTAACAGGGATAATAATTATTATTCTACCTTTATTACTATCCAATCACCCCTCTCTTTTTATTCTTTAGTGAATACCCTCACCTTTATACCCTGTAAACTAGACTCGTTTTATCTTTGTCCTTCCTCTTCCCTTAGTTTTTCCCTTCTTATATATTCTAATCCTACCGACTTCCTTCTCTCACAATCTACTTACAAACTTCTTTTTACGATTTCACTTACCGTTCTATATCCTCTCTATTCCCTTCTCTTTTATACCCCCCCATATAAGTTTTCTTTTTTCCTATTCACCTACCAACCTTTTACCAAACCTACTATCCTTACTGCTATTTTACAAACTCCCCTCTCATTTATACATCTTCAACTCTTGAGCTATCTTTCTCTTTTTTCTCTACCCTTTTCCCCTTTCCTCTTACTTTTATTTTTGTGCTTTTTCGATTTGGGTCCCTTTTAATCCTTTTAATCATAAAGTTATAGGCGATATCCACCAATAAAACGTATTGGTAGCCCCATAAATGATAAACACAATCGAACAAAGATTTGGCAAGGGCAATAATACGAACAAATTGACTTCAATAGACAAATGAGTTATAAAATCAAATAGGTTATCCATACTATTTTACAAACTATCCTGATCCATCCTTTTTATACCCATTCTTTACTCTTTTATCTGATTCCTTCCCCCTTCCTTTTTCTCTTATTCCCTTTTGTCCTTCTCTTTTATTGGTTTCCCTTATTCGCTAGTTTGTGCTTCCTTGGCTCTCTTGCCTTTGTGCAAAGTTTCCCATTGGTCTTTTGACCTTAGCTTTTTTCTAATCTTTACTCCTTATAATCCTAAGACGGGGTGGTTGTTATGAGCATTCTATATCCTCTTTTTATTGGGACACTCTTTCTATTTCCTTTTCTTTCCCTAGTTATCCCTATACCCCCCTTATCCTTATACTCATACTCGTCATCTTTGTTACATCCCCTAACCGATACTTTTTTTCATTTACTAAGTTCATCCTCTGAACTGGATGAACTTCCCTTTCCCGCTATCCCCCTTTCCCCCTCTTCTTACTTTCCCGAACCCCGGCTCTTTATTTAGCGATACTATTTTTATTAGCTACTTATACTCATTCTTTACCACTCACAAATTTCAGTTTCTTCAAGCTCGTTTGGTTATTTTTACCGACAAACCCTACCTAGAGATGGCGATGCCTTATAGATTGATGCTCCCTTTCTGTTAATTTTGATCTGTTCCCCTTTTATAGGTTATGGGTTATTTTATATTATGGTATATTGGAAGTTCTTGGCTTTATGGAAATTTATTGATATTATTATTTTTATTATATTTTATCTTGGATTATCGTACATCCCCCACTTTATCCCCCTTACCCTATGGGTTGTTTCGTCTCTCTTGAATCATTGTCTCCCATTAGTTGATTCCTTCCCCTTTGTCTGTGCCTTATTGCCTTTTCCCCTTCGTGGTTTTACATATGGTATGAGGTAATTTGGCGAGCCTCCTCCCATTTTGCAAATTACAATCACTACCCAGGGGCCATTCCCCTATTGTCGCTCATCCCCCGGTATCTCTGATAAGCCCCTACCCAAATACCCAGAGGTAGCCCCCTACTTTATGCGAATATAGAACCCGGGCCATCTCTCTACCAGGTAGTACTAAAAGGCGAATAAAGGTTATATACAAAACTAGAGGGTATAAAAAGTGAACTAGGGATCATAATCTAGGTGGTGATCAAAGGGTAGAAGCAAAGGCTTGGTATGATAACATAAATCAGGAAAGAGGGATAAGCCTACTATATTTTATAGTAATATATGAAACGATTAATTAGTAAACTTAAGCTGTCGCGTGAGAGGGTATATAGTTTGGAATTAATTAAGGTTGATTTGTCTAGAGTCTGTCATTTGTATAAAGCTTCTTCTAAATACAATCCGTTACCCTTTGGTATTATCCCATACGCACACTTATTACCCCTCCCCTATTCTTTCTTAGTCTTATCCTTTAGTTTATTTTTTAATCTAGTTTCAACTCTTCAAACTTAGACAACCAATGCTGACATTCTCGTAACCATAGTAGCAAGTTTTTATCCAAGTACACACCTGGGTATTACCCCTCACAAATGTAGGTAAAACATAGAGGTTGGGATTAGAGATAGGGTTCTCAATTCGTGAATGGCTAGTTAACATCTGGGTTACTTACGTCGTTCTATCTCACTCTTTATACGTTATACCCCGAGGGTTCTTATTTGAGAGGGGTCCCTTTATCCTACATTCGTTTTTCAAACCCTTTTATACTCCATTCATTCCCCCTACATACATTTGTTCTGGTCTGTTAGGCTAGTTCCTATTACACACGACTGGTTTGCAATCCCCTCACGTCTACTGGGCCCACCCTTAAATTGTTTATAAGATAGGGTTTTTATACACACTGTGGACCTTTTCAAAGTCTAATCTTCAACCTACTCTTCTACTTTTTGTCTTCGCCTTTTATTCTTCCAGTGGGTCCTACATCCCTCTTATTTCCTTTCCTTTACCCTACGTTTACCTTCCCCGCCTCCCTTTCCATGCGGCTCTATCTACGCTTGTCAGCATTGTATAAAATTATTCCATGACTTACTTCAATTATGACCTAGGATCTCTACTATAATCAAGTATTTAGTCCACCAATATTGGTACTATATGCTCCACCTATTAGGCACTACAGGTCTTACATGGACATTTATATTACAAATGGTTTATCGACAATTGTAATTAGTTAGTTTATCCATAAGAGACTTAATAGCCGTATATAAAACCTAACCCCTACCCTCTCTATATTCCACTACTATCTTATTCAACTTCATCCCATCTTTTACATCCTAATCACTATCCTTATTAGGTTTTTCCTCCCTATCCAAACTTTTTCTAGACTCGAAATTTTATCCCTCCTGTCTTACGATCCTTTATCTTTTAAAGTATTGACTGGGGCTATCGGATTATCAACAGGTTGCAATACAAATCTTATTGAGAACTATTCCTATCCTGGTAAAATCTTTATCCTGAAGTTTAATTGGAGGTTTATTCTAATTATGGTGCTTCCTTAAGCAAGTTTTTATAAAAATACTTTGTGCTCCTCACATTCTTTACCAGGACTTTTTAGAATTTCTCCAAAGACTATGATTCAACCATTCGTAAAGATTACGAATTCCCAATTCTCCACTATTTACAATCCCTATTATAAGATACGGGGCTATTATTGGTACATTTGAGAGACAACCTTAAGGGTTGTAGGAATAATTTCCTGTTATACTTGTTGTATCCCCCTCCCCTTATAGAGATTGTTTATCTATATCCTATAAATAAAACTTTTATAGGGATTACCAGACGATACCTAAATTTCCATATTTATAAAATCCAATTATTATAATAATCTAGTAAATGTAACTCTATTTATAAACAAGATTAGTGGAGGGGACCGACACGGAAATACAACCCCTAGCTTGGAGGGTAATGCAACGGATTGCCAATACTAAAACTAATTTACAACCCAAAAGGGTTCATAAAATATAAATGACCCAATAGTTTACCAAAGGGGATAATGTTAGAAAATGGGTAAGAGAAGGGTACTGTAAAAGAATATAGGGGTCCGTAGATGGTATAGGAAAAAGAAATAATACGAATAAGAAGGAAAACCCCTTGAGAAGAGGGTAAGGGAATAAGTCGGATATAAAAAGGAAGGGAAAATGTAAGAATAGAAAAGATTCACATAGAAAAAATAGAAGATGGATAATCGTCTCATAAAGTATAATGGGAGGGAAATAGAAAATATAATCCTATAAGAAAAAATTTGCAAATAGTTGAAAAAATTTGTATGTGTGATTGGGTTAGGGAATAAAAAAAAGAATTGATAAGGTAAAAAGACCCAATGCTAAGGGAAAAAAGAGAACCAGGGGATCAAAAAAATTAAAGAGCCCCTCGTACCCTGATAAAGTATAACTAACCCGGGGGGTTGACCATATACTTCATTGAGGATAAAAGGAAGGGAAAAAATACTTCACTGGTAAAGACAGATTAGGGTTTTAGTAATAAATAGGAAAATGTAAAAAGTAATAGGCCAGAAATTGGATTGACATACTAAAGAAATAGGTTTATAAGAATGAGAACGGGGATTGGGTAACGATAGACAGAATGAAAGGCTATAGGATAATAAGATTTAACTAAATTTGTAAAACAAAAGGGTAAAAGAGGGTCCATAAATATTTGAAAAACAAGGCGGGAAAGAGGGCCCATAAATATTTATAATTGTAAAAGGGGGTTTGATTTAGCCTTGTAGAAAATATATATTTGTTACTAAAATATATATATAAAGAATAAAGACCTAAAATCGAATAACAGAAAAATAATTCGAGGTAAATAAAATAATTGGCCCCTGGATAAAGGATAAAAAGATGGGGTTAGGCTAGGGAATGAATTTATAAGCACTAAATAGGGTTTCACAACTTAAATTAAAGGATGATAAAACGTAAAAGGGGATTTCATAAAATAAGAAAAGAGGGGCGGTCATCAACGAAAAGAATATTAAGAGTCGTAAATAAGATAAAAAAAAGAATAACAAGGATCTAACTAAAAAAGAGTTTATATAAAAATAACTTGAACGAGAAGAGAAAAAGGATGAGTAGGGGAAAGAGGCAGAAGTGTAAAAAAAGGGGGTAAAGAAATGAGTTTGAGACTAGAACATATAGGGTATTTAATAGGAAGAAGGAAATTAAGCATATAATAAGAAGATATAAACAATCGACCCCTTCCTATAAACCTACAAAAGATCTAACCAATAAAGGACAGGATTCACATCTTTGTCAAACTATATAAATGGGGGTACCCCTTACTCTATCGTTGGGGTTCTTTTCTAATAAGACTCACTAGGAGCTACGGGGGATCGGCTAATCTAGTATATTAGGCTGGTTGGTAAAGTCTCTTCCCTACTGGCCTAGTTTGTTACCCCTCGCTTATTTTATCTAATCTTTGTTGTATTCCTCTATGGGTCGCTAGATTCTTGGCCTTTATTGTCCCCTTTTATGGTATTCTTTTAGATTATCCCCATCCCCCACCCGATGACCCAGGCCTGCTTTCTTGGCCCTACCTGTCTCATCAAGACACGAAACTTATATAGAAAGATTCCCGTTCAGTAATAGAGCATATAATCAAACTTGGCTCTCAATCACTACGAGGTTAAACGGATAATTATAAATATCATTTAGCGATTATAAACTAAATGCTTAAGGTAATTAAGTCTAACGTATAAAATTGTTATGAGATAATCTTTGAGAGGGGAAATTTGTAACTTATTTATAAATAGTAGGGTATTGACCATAAAGAGTAAATAAGGAGGAATGCAAAGATAATAGATAATAGGATTATAGATAAATAAGTGGGGATAAATTAAAACAATAATTAGATAGAATTGTAAGGTGATATAAATAGTAGAATAATCTTATTCATAGAATTATTAAGTGCAATGGAGTAGGAATTTCTCTATTATCTAATAGGCTGGATAAGGCTTAGCTTATTCAATTCTTGCCTCATTATTCTTATTTGGTCTAATAGGGATTTTCTGATTTAATAGCCCGTTGAATAGGGTTTTATGGTTAGTTTCTCTTTTCCCTTTATCCCCTTTTAACTGGATACTTCTATTCAAATATTTTATCGCACTTATTATTTATTGGCTTCCTTATTAGTCGCTATCCCCTATATCCCTTATTGGGTTCTTTTAGCCATCTTCCCTCCTATATTCTTTTTTCCATCCTCCTCTTTTCTTCCGAATCCCTCCCCTTCCCACCTCCCAGCTTCTTTCTTTGGTCTGATCCCTTTACGCTTATCCTTATCTAGTTTCTCTTCCCATCCTTTAAATCTTTTGTCTTTCCTATTACTCACGCTTACTCATCACTTTAGGCGACCTTTTATATAAGCATTTATATTAGCAAATCTTTTATTCAACATGGTTCTTGTCTTTTTAAGTTATTTTACGTTTTACAATTAACTAAGTTTTTATATTCGCTAAGGCGAATTTATCAAGTAAAGGCAGACTAAGGTAAGGACAAAATTCTTTGCCATCCTCGACTTATTCCTAATTAATATATTCTACCTACGGGGAGGGGATGTCTGTGGCCAAAGTTTACCTATCTCGCTAATCATTCAGTTGATATAAATTAGGTCCTCATAATTATTTTCACATTAACCTAGGCCTCAAGCCATATATAAATGGTGGCGATATTTGAAGATTTATAAATTCAATATTTGCTATGGTGATTATTGAAATTCAAATGTTATCTTTATCCCACACTCACCTAGACCCCCCTTTTTCTGTCTCCTTTTGTCACCCCCATCCACCTATTTTCTATCTCAAGTTTTGTTACTTCTACCCCTTAAAATGTTTTCTACCCTACCATCCCTTGACTTACTCTACCCTGTGTACTATTCTCTATATTCTTTTCTTTTTTATTGCTCCGAGTCTTCCCCTATTCTTAGGTGTCTTCCTGAAAGGGTTTTCCTTAGTTTTTTATTCTATTTTCCCTTATATCTGTACTCGTTGGCTATTTTCCTTCCTGGCTGTCTTTTCACCTTCTTCCTTTTATATTTTTATTGCCACCTAACAGCGTCGCTTTCTTTCCTATGGCCCATACATTTTTTAGGAGAGGCCAAGTTTTATCAATCCCTTTTGCACTATACCCTCTCAGGGCCTCCCCCAGTCTTTTCCGTTCCCTTGGGGTTCCTCACCCTTTCCTATTTTTCCTATGTATTCTTTTATTCTATCCCTATTCCTTCTAAATTATTCTTCATTCACCAATCTATGTTATGTCATCTTATGTTATGACGTCCCTACTCTACTTGTACTTACACCTATTCCTTATTCACCTATCCCATTTACCTTTTTATACTCACCCTTTCTTTTATGGGCTCTTTTCTCTCCCCAACCATAAACCTTATTCCTTATTCCTCATTGGCATTCATTCTTCTTCCTCCCTATTATGATTCTACATCATGGGCTATGATCCCCAACCTTTAGGTTTTTTTTTAACTGTTTCTCATTATCACTATATATTCTTTAATCTTATTTTTTATAATCTTCTTTTTAAAGTAAGTTTTTATCACATTACCAACACAGAGTACAAGTACAATATTCACTTGGCTACCTATTACATTGAGACATTTTTGTTGCCCTACTCATTTTATTCCCTCTTCGTTACCCCCCTTTTCTTAACCAGAATACGTTACCATGCTCTATTGGTTGTCTCACTATATACCAAACTTCTACACTACTATTATTTACCTTTTAACCTAGTTACTATCGAAAGTTACGCTCTTTCTGGTTACCCCTTCTTTTTAGTTCTATCTAAATGATTTTAGTTGCTTACCTGCTAATTTGTTTATTCCCTAGACATATTGGGGATGGTGACAGAAGATAGTGAGTCGTCAATCGGTTAATAGATATTGCTAGCTTATATCATAGAAGATATTTTTACGATATATAAGAGTCGGGGAGTACTTATAGGCTTACTTACTTTTAAAGGACGTGAAAAATTTATGGTAGGTTACACTAAGAAGAATCCAGAGTAGGAAGTGCGATAGGGGATAGGGGGTATAAGTACCCAGCTATTTTTATTATGAATATATAGTTATATCTAGTTGATCTTTTATTATAATGATCCCTCCTCATTGGTACCCCCGCCTTATCATTACGGTCTATCCCAAGTATTCCTACGATTAGGTCATCTAGATTTATTCATCTGTAGCCCTTGCTCCATTAGCCCTTACCCTGAGTCTCATACCCTTTGTGGTACTATATGATCCCTCCTATTCCTTTATGACCTCCTTATATGTATGAGGGAAGAGGGTAAACTAAGGGGCTGTATTAGATTGTAAGCCACAACTAGTGATTAATGCACTAGCCATGACCCCCAACCCCCTGAGACATAAGATTAGTTTATAAGGTTTAGATAAATAGGAATAATGGGGGGGGGTAAAAACAGAAGTAGAGAGGGATAGAGAGGATAGAGAGTATAAAGGAAAGCAGGGTGGGGACAAGAGGAAATAGGAAAAACAAAAGGGAAAAAGGAACCAGGGAAGGAAAAAAGAGTAACTTGGACACTAAGAATAAATATGGCTTTATAAACGTTTTTTAACCAATGTACAGGCCACCTAGACCTAAACAGTTACAATAAGACTTCTAACTTCTGCATATTATCCCCATCCTTCCCTGGCCATCCCTTTTTGTCCCCACTTTTATTCCTACAAATCATTATTGATTGCTATACTCCCAAATTACAATTATAGTTTCGATATCGTCTTACCATTAGTACAACATAAAGATACAATTATTGTATTGCCCCCCTCTATCCCCTTTAGGCTAATAAGTTTCATTATCACACTATCCAAGTTATCTCTAACGGCCCTATCCATTTAAATTAGCTACGACTGTAAAACCTTATGACATCAATTCTTATCCTTTGCATTGATTATAGAAAATAGTTTTTCAACCTAGGCTAAGTAATTTATAAAGAGGGGATCCTTTATCCGTCGCCTAGATATGGACCAACGACAAAGGATTCATACATTTAAGGATAAAGGCCATGTGTAGGTGATAGAGCGAGAGTAGAAAGAAGACTTTATAAATAAGCGCCGATAGTGAAAGAGTAAAACTGTAAGAGGGAAGATGATAATGCGACTAATAGGAAACAAAGTAGCCTGGTGACTCGAAACAGAAGAGATAAGCCGTATGATAAAGAGGTGGGGGATGGTAAGAAAGAGTACGAGAAGTCAGGGAGCTGGGATGAAAGTCAGGGATAGAAGAATACAAAGGAGTGGGTAGAGCAGAAGTGAAATGCTAAAAAAGGATGAAAAGAGGAAGGGTAAGAAGATCAGGAAAGAGGGAAGAAGGAGATGGGGGGAAAGGGGTCGAGTAGGAGGACTAAGAAGAGGGGTAGGGGGAACGACTAAGGATTAACTAACTTGGAAAAAGAATAAAAGTGGGTAAAGAGGGAAAACGAAGCTAGGGATGAGAGGATGTGAAACAAGGGGATATGGGACGAAAAAGAATATATAAAAAGGAAGAAAATAGAAAGACCCGGGGAAAAAAAGGAGAGGGGAAAACAGTAATATAAAGTGTAAGTAGATAATATAGCAAGGCTGGGTCCTTCCCTGATCCTATTAAGTGACTACCCTAGGTTAGCCTAAGTCTTATTTTGCCAAATAATAGTATTAGTAGCTGCACCTAGTAAATAGAGTTATAATATAAAGCTTGGTAAATAAAAACTCCTACGTTCTAGACATTAGAATTTTGTTAAGCAGGTATATATGATACTGGTACTTATTTTTTGCTTTATCTTTATTACCCTATAAGTCAACCTTTGTTCTATTAACCCCTCATACTTCTATTCATCCCCTATTTTTTATACCCTGCCTGATTTTCTTATCTTTATAGACTTATTCTTTCGACTCTCCCCTATCTCCCATTTCCTATTTGTACGTATTCAAGTTATACAAGATCCCTATTTATTTAACTATAGGACCCCTTATCTCAACTATGTATTTTCTTGAAACTGCTCATCTTTCTAGTTTTTGAATGGTAACCTGTCATATAGAGCAGGTGAGGCAATACTCTTAAGTATAAGGTTATAAGAATCCATGGACATACACGTATAAGCTTCCTTATAGTTTTAGTTACATCCATAGTAACCTACAATTTTATTTGTTTACTTACTTGTTGTTTTTACTATCCTTTACCCAAAATTCTTTCCCCCTCTTTTTAAGTTTCTTCCTCCCCTGTCTTTCTTTACCGAGTTTAGTCTTCCCAGGCCTCTGATGGTCCCCTCTTACCCCTACACGATTTATCCATTTTATATATTTGATTATCATCACTATTAAAGATTCAATTATTTACAATCTTACCCTCCCCGAGTTTCAGGCTATACAGTAGAGAATAATCAAAACTAAAGATCATAGCAAATAAGTATTCTAAACCATCAATCTAATATAGGCCCGAACTACTATAGGGAATCCTTACGATAATGATGTATTGTCCCAAGTACACCACAGTGATTGGGCTACCTATACGTTTTTAGTGACATCGTTGAGGATGCCTCACTCTTTTCTTATTACAAACCCAGAGGTGCCTTCATATTTATAAAGGGCTATTCCCCCTCCTTATCCCCCCAAATCTCTCAAGTTACTTGAATCTTCTTTCATTGTATTCCTCCTCCTTCCCCATAAGCAATCTACGATTTGTTAACCAACCTATTAATATGTCTATATTGTGACTTTACGGTTGTCCTCCAGGACTTACGTTTTATATAAGTGCACCATCCAATAAGATAAATTTGGGAACTATTTACAACATCTAATTAGGTATGCGTGATAATCCGTGATAAATAAAGATTGGGTTCGTATTTCCAAGGATAATTATCTACATGATTGACAGAGGTTTCATATTTCCCTTCAACCTTAGTAACCAAATTTATAGACCCTACAATTATCATTATTTACCATTATATTTAAAAGTATATTACTATACCAATCACTATAAATAGAGTGAGTAGCCCACTATTACTGGGGCTTCTATTTACTATTCTATGATCCCCTATTTGTCTTCCCCTTATTCTTTCCCAATACCTCCTTCTATCTGCATTCTTGTATTCTAGCCCTTCTACGTTGGTTATACACCACACTTAGTTCCTTTCTTCTACCTAGATTACTCGTGGATCCTTAGTGGTTATCTGGTTATATTCCCCTATATTGTTCAAGTGGTATATAAAGACTTGATTACAACTAGTCCTATCTTATCCCCCCAATGAGATAACCACGTGCCACTAATAGATATATTACTCCGATTAGATAATATACTCTTATTTCACTATCAGTATCACGATTTATTCTTTTGTCTATCCTTGATATGCTCTCCTCTCTTGCCTACCCCCTCCCTATTCTTCACTTATACTTATTTATCTAAACTACCCTCTTTTATCTTATTGGTTATGGAGTTATTTATAGGCCACCCAACTATGAGATGATTTATCTATAAACTTCTTATAAGGAATTATTAATATTGTCCTATGGTTTACATTATACACGCATTCTTTCCTATGCTCCACCCTATCCAATATGATAGCACGTACATTCAATTGACAAATCCCAAGGTGGTTGGTGATAATTCACCACAGTTAACTATTGACCAGGCTCTCTAGGAGAAATTTATTAAAAGTCTCTTGGGTTGGGTTTTCATTAAAGAAGAGAGAGGAGGTAATAAGATTTGGTTAACAGGTTAACCTAGATAAGAATGGTTTTATGTAAGACCTAATTGAGAAAAAGGAAAAAAGCACAAGTAGAAAAGAGACTATAAAAAGATAGAGGAAGGGACCATAAACGGAAAAGAGAGAAGGGAAAAGGGTAGGGAAAAGAAGTGAGAGGAAAAAGGAAGGGAAGGAAAAGGCGGATGAATCCTCTCATGGTCGAGAAGATGAAAGGGAAGAAGATAAGGAGGAAGAGAAAAGGATCCTACCTAATAAAGGACTACAAAAAAATCGAGATCATAAATTTAAATTATATTAAAGTCCTTAAGTAAGTATAACGATTATTATTGTACCCTATAGGTAATATCTTTTTTTTAATTTGATTTATGTTTCCTTTTATCTTTTTTATTAGAGATCTTATAGATAAAAATGAGTTGTTACAGGTATGACCAAATAACAATCAGGTGAGCACCCCCCGATTACCAATCTTTATCAACCGCATTGAATGGCTTATTCAAGTAATATTCTATTTACGTTACTTAGCCTCCCTATCCAATATAAGACGATTCTACAGAATTATCTTTCGTCATAATCTATTTCCTTTTATTCCCTCCTTTACGCTTAGAGGCCCAAACCTACCATTCATTCTACATTCTACTGTGACCCGGGTAATCCACTCCCGTTATAAATTTTATAAAAAGTATAATCTTTAATAAATCTAGGTAATGATAAAACTAATAACCAAGCAGTTACTTTAACAGACCAAACGAACTAAGATAAAGGTTCAAAGGTTAAACCTTGAGAACGAATATAAATAATAGAACATGAAGATAAAATTTAAAGCTCCTAATAATGAAGATAGACCAGGAATATGTAAACTTAAAAAACTTAAATCTACAGAAGTACCTAAGTGGGATGAAGAATCGGGGATAGCTAATAAAAAAAGTAGACTTTACAATAAAAAGGGTTATAAAGACTATACTAAAAAGAAAATTAAATAAAGTAAAGCACTAAAGAGGTATCTTACTCTAAGAAGTTTTATATATCGTCCTCTAAATTATATAGTACGACGCCACTTAGTAATTTGTAAATATTTTCTTCCAATGAAATAATTTATCATCATTAAAATTATTAACTATATTTAAATTTGCTCGATGACCTGTAGAATCTAAACCAACAACTCCGTAGCTCTTAGATTTAACTTTAGATTATGAAATATTTTAGATAATTAATTACATCAATGAGTAATACCAATCCCATGACATAATCTATTTTCCTCTTTTTTAACAATATAAAAAGATCCTTCTGGTTCCCAAAAAGCAATAAATGGTTTAGAGAGCTCATAAGAGCTGGGATAATTCCAAACAGGAGATAGATAATAATAATAAGGGCCAATATTTAATAAAACCTTAATAAAGAAATACATATAAAAGAGGGTAATAAGATTCATATATAAAAAATAGGGGAAAGAACAAAAAACAAGAAGGAAAAAAAGAAAGAAAGGGGAAGGCAAGAGTAGATAGGACCAGGGGGAATCGAACCTCCATAATACAATTATCGGCTGTAGACTCTACCGTTGAGCTATGATCCTAATAGAGATAAGGAGTATAAAAAAGGGAATGAAAGAAGAGTAGTCTAATAAGACAATAAACGTTTAAAGGTTGGCGTCATAGGAAAAGCGTATAAGAACGGATTAGCAGATTGTGGGATGAGTGCTTCAGGGTAAATTGAATAAGTTTATACAAGAAATATCATAGAGAAGAGGTAACCTCACAAGAATAATCAATTCTGATAATATAAAAAGAATAGGATGAGCAAGAATATAAATCAACCCTGCTTATATTCAAAAGTATTCAATATTTAAAAGTATTCAATATATAAAGATTTCAATAATAAATTTATAAAGTATTATCTAATAAAGAATAAAATTATCAAGAAATAAAGTATTATCTTATAAAGAATAAAATTATCAATTTATAAAGTATTATCTTATAAAGAATAAAATTATCAAGAAATAAAGTATTATCTAATAAAGAATTCAATAATCAATAATTAACAATTCACCAACCCCTAATCGAGAAGCTAGGAATGGAACGTATAGGACAAATTAACCCACCGGGTATTTCGAGTATAGATTATACTTCTATGGTATAGGGGAGGCATTATCACCAAGTCTAGTGAAATCACTCAGCTAACCTTGCAGGTTTTTTGTTACCTATTTGCTGTTGTATTATTGTATTCTACAGCCTGCATTATTCTAATTTACCCTCTACACTACTCTGTGATTCGTCATCCATTAGACTGGTTCTTTTTATACCATTATGATGTGGACCATATGGTGATGGCCCTCGTTGTTCTCTTCTATTTGTATATTTATCCCCGTTCACCTCACAAAATAGGAACCTCCTTCTATTCATTCGACCTATACCCTCAATCAGAGATAGCAGGCCAATCATAAGTTTCATCTACCTACTATCCCCTTTCTGCATCACCTGAATATAGTACATTTCAATCTACCAACGGGGACTCTGATTATTTACTATATTTAGTGTTCATTAGATGATCACCTTTACATTATAAAAAGTCTTATGACACTTATTTAAAGACTATACATTTTCGTATTGGTAATATCCCAATTAATTATTTTATACCATAGTTACATTCCTACTGATATCCTAACTACTTACTGCCTAGTTCAATCCCATTATGTCAAGTGGATATTAATTAACAAAGATGAATTACCCAATACGTTTCTTTATGGACATGTGGATTGGAAGGGGATCTTGATTCTGGATTCTTTTTACTCTTGATTCTGGATTCTTGATTCTTTTTACTCTTGATCCCTGTCCCTCCCCCTCTTTTTCGATCCCCCTTATTATGAAAGTCCCACCATTTTCGTTTATGTTTTTTCGTTTAGGGTTTTCGTTCTACTTTTTATAAAATTTTCTTTTTCTTCCTTCTCTTAAACTAGTTTTTTACCCACCCCGTGCACTTTTTACTTACATGTATACAAAAATTCATCCCGAATTTTCATTAAATTAGCAAAACCACCATAAAATCTACAAAGGGCACACAAATGTGGGTAAATAGGTTTGATAATTTTATCCTTTCATCCTTATCCTTTCGTCAATGATAAAGCAACCAATGCAATCCTCGCCATCCTTTATTGGCTTGGTCCTTATCCTTTGCTACCTTTTTGATTCCCTTGCCCACTGGTAATCTTGCAGGGTATAGGTGGAGCACATTACTAAGAGTGGGATAAAGATAGGGAGGATAAAGTATTTTGGGATATTAGTCTCTAGCCTCTAAATTTCCCTATTAGTCGGGACATGGGTTATGCAGGTTAATTTGAACCTAAGAGGTTATTTATATTCGGTTTATCATTATAGGCCATGAACTCTATATCCCTACAATCACGCGAGGAATATCCCCTTAACCACCAAATTTAGTGGTATACTAAATAGGAGTCTTTGTTGGGTCCCTTCCCTCACGTATTAAGTAGTGAGATAGGTTGTGAATTCCCTTTGCCCTCTCTAGGAGTATAAAGATTGCGTTAGGGATTTTGGGTAAGCGTGGGCCATAAACATAAATTCAAAGATATAGCTAATATAACGAATTTTAGGGACCAATCTAGATATTGAAAACCTTTACCTTAACCTGCTGATTAACCCACTATTGATAAACCCCTTATCTAGTATAAAAATTAATTTCTTTAATTGTAAACTCAACCAATCGTTGGATATTAAATAAATTGCGCATAATCAAGGTTGAATTATTCCAATTGTAGAATATAGGGAATAGGTCTTTGAGTAGAACAGTAACATGAGAAATATTTGAGGAGGGGGAAAGACTTTTCAGTAATCCAATGGCAGAAATAATACAGGTTGGAGAATTGAGATAAGAGAGGGAACCACTAAGATCTATCTATGGATAATGTAAGAGGGTGTATAAGCATGTAATGCAAAAACATATAATAGTAAAGATACCAAGTGTGGAATGAGATAAGGACTCAACCTTGGTAACCTACGTGGAGTATAAAAGAATTGTCAATAGTAAAAGGGATGGTTAAGAATAAAATCATAAGAAAGGGTAGTAGGAATAAAATCTGGGGGTATGAAGGCAGGGAAGGAGGGAGGAATAAAAAGGTGAGGGAACAACTAAAGGCAGAAGTCCAAAAACTAGATAAGGAGTGTTGTCAAATGCACAATACCGAGAATAAGTGGTAGGGGGGTGACCCCTGAGTTACCTAACACAGATTACTCAGATTTGATCTTGTCTATCTTGATCAATAGGTGGAATATAGGAATCGGAAGAGATTGTCAACAAAGGTAAACCTTACTGGGAAGTGGAAGCATCATAGCAGATGTAGGATAATAAAGGTTAGGTTGAGCATAAAGATAAAAACTAATAAGACACTCCAAGTCTATAAACTTTATTATAAAAACCTTTTAATAGGACTGGCTTCAGGAAGTGAGGCCACCAAGACGAAAACCACAAAGGTTTATCCCATACACAAACACGAGTAAAAATTTATAATAAGCCTATGATAAGATTCGAGATTATCACTATAAATTAGAGGTTGTTTATGGGGCCACTCCTATATTATTAGATAGCCACTTATCTTTTACATATTTATTAGATATACTTTTATCTTTATTATCTAAGTATTTAATTGTATCTTTTACATGTCTTTTTTCTCTTTCTCCTTTTCCCCCACCTACTATCCTTTTTTGTCTTTCTCTTTTCTTTTTATACTATTGTCCCCATGTCTTTATCCCCCTCCTTTTCTACCCCTGTCTACTCCATCCCTTGGTATCATACAAGTTTCCTCCTACCCTCACCAGTGAAGTTTTGCTACTTCCATGAGGATTCTTTATTATGAAATTACCATTTTGTATAATCAACATAGGTAAGTGAAGTAATATTTAGACCTGGATAATAAACCCTATTGTGGCTAGATTATTATTTACAGTAAACCCTTGTAAGTCACGCAAATGACAAAACCTTTTAGGTTTACCTGTGAGTAAGATGTCTTGATTATACCTTACTTCTCTTCTTGACCCTAGGATTTATGGGTTAAATCTAATAATGGTATAGGTATTTTGTCAATAAGTACGTAAGCAGATCTTTGATAATAATCGTATACGAGCATAAAATAAAACAGTTATGAGGGTACGCGGCTAACAGGTTAAACTTTACAAAGCTTGTAGATTATAATTTATAAAAACCAATAAAGTTTGGTGAAAGGTTACCAAAATGTTTAGATCTTGTAACAGCACTTGGATTGGATCCTAGAAAAGTAGTTTTGATACTTGAACCTAGGAAAGATACTATATTTGAATAATACAAATATTTGGTAAAAGAAAATTCAGATAGAGGTTGACTATAATTGGACTTTAGCACATAAAAGCTAATCAAAGAGGTGGATGATTACGTTTAGGTAGGAGCATGTTAAGCTAAATAAAGTATACTTCACAATACGCCTATTTATATCTACCCTTCCCTTGATTCCCTTCTATTCTCTTATCCTATTGGCCTCTTTGTCTTATTACATTACCATCCCCTTGGTCCTACCTCCTTAGGTTCACTCGTTCCACATTATCATATTGGGATTTGTCATTTGGTCTCACAGGTCTAAGGTTATCTTACCATTAATAAAGTCTCGCTACTTCTAAGCGTTATATTAGGATCCTTAGTTACCTGTTATTTGTTTACATTTTGATTCACCAACCAACTTACACCTTGGTGTGGAGAGCCTGGGGATTTTGTCCTTAGGTGGGAGTATATCTAACGATAAATAATCTATAAATGTAGGGTATTATAATTTAGGAGGTATAGGGAGGTAAGGTGAATAAGGTGGACTAAATATTAGTTTAGAGGGGAGTAGATTGCAGATTGGGATAAAGGCCCCAAATAATAGTAGAAAAAGATAATATCAAGAATAGTTGGGAAGGTTTTGGGAAAAAAAGAAGGATCGAATAGGAGAAAGAACCTAGGGGAAGGGTAGAGGGAGGGTAAAAAGGAGGAAGAAAAGGGGTTAGGGGAATGGGGAGGGAGAAAAGAGGGGGTAGTAGGTAGAAGGAGGACAAGGGAGGGGGTAGAGGAGGGGTAGAAAGCCTATAGCTCCATAAAAGGGAAATAAATGTAAGACAGTAAACCATAGATGTCCCATACATTGCCTGTCTCAGCTTATTCGTCTGGTTTATCTTTTACCTCAATAATATTTAATACAAATAACAGCAGCATTGGTACTTAAATGTAAAAGTATATTGGCTTAGAGGGTTATTTATATAAACTGGGAGGGTAAATATGAATTTATATGTTGTATTTAGGTGTTACCTGGAGCTTAAGTTAGGAATGTCATCCAGGTACCAGCAGTAGGATCCATGATGTGGAGGATACGGCTAGGCTTACATTGAGCCTACAATATATGGCTATTTATTCTATTACTTCTATTATTCCACCCTCTATGCCTACCATAGTATTTCTACTAGTACTGTGATTCTTATTCTACCCCTTCCTTTGTACTCCTTTTTTATTTGGGTAGGCCCTTCCCCTAAATCTTTATTTGTAAATTCTGGTTATGCGAATTAAACTGTCTGTCAGTCTATGACATCTAGTATAAAATAATTTATAATAGTAGCTGTAGCATTAGGGATAGCCACTCAATACCACAATAGGGATAGAAGAAGGAAGAATAACTAGAAGGACAGAAGGGAAGGATTGGGGGGGGGGTAGGAAGAGAATAAGAAGGGGTGGGGAGGGTATGGTAGGGAACGAAAAGGGGGAAAGAACAAGAGGCATATAGAAAACGCAGGGCATAAAATAGACAATCTACTATCTACTCAATTTTATCTTTAACACCATTTTAGGTGTGGGTGACTAAAACATAGATCTATAAGAATGATTAACTGTAAAGAATGGATAAGCCTGTATTTAAATATAAATAATGTATAAAATAACTCTAATTATAGATTGTCAGAACTGTCTTTTAACATCAAAAGTTAATGTACTTCATAAACTACAATATAGTAAAAGATAAGCTAAAACTAGTGGGTTCATACCTCATAAATGGAAAACATAATACCTCTTATATAATATTAATGGCCTTTTTATTGTTTGGTATCATATTATCAATGTGTTCAAACTATTGGCTGCTTCCTTGTATTATCTTTTATGGGTTTCCCTTTTTTTATTTTCTTCTTTATTGGGTTTTTATCTGAGTCTATCCTTTTATTCTATTCTCTATTTTCTTTATCTTTTTTGCTTATTATATTTGTCAATTTAGTGGCAAGGTTATCGTTCCAAATCTCGTTATTTTCCATTTATCACTCTAGCCCCGATAACCAACTTCCATATGATATGGTTAGACGAGACAAATTGAGCAAGTCTACAATTCTGTTGGTATACTATGTGTAATACTGCACCTAGTTGGATCCTTTTTCAATCTTTTCGCTTCTATATAAAATTACTAAATTATTAGCGGAGTAATAAATTCTTGATTAAGAAGAGGGAGTGGACATAAATATGGTCTTGTATAGGTCCTCCATTTCTCTCTACCCCTATTGACTAACCAACCCCAGCCAGGCTTGACCTTATCTCTACTGAGTTAGCATATAAGCATATTTTATAATACAAAACTTGTATTCAATATTATTCTTAGCTAATTTGTTGGATTAGTGAATAGATAGAGTAGGGCGAGTATCTGGGAAGGCCCACTTAAGCCGAACCAGAGATTTGGGGTGGGTAGTTGGGAATAAAAACAGTAAAGAGGATCGAGTATAAATCAACAATCCAATAATCACTAAGGGTAATAAGGAAGAATAAAAGAAGGATAATAATAAAAATGTATGATAAAAATCTTTTACTTATTTCTCAAATACTTATTTATTCCCTTACATCTTTCTCGATTCTATAAATTTTCTAAATTGTTCCATTTTTGATTTATTTCAAATATGCACTGCTTAGCCGAAATCTTGTTGAATCTACCATATCCATCAATCAATGAGGATACTTGGGAGGGGAAAATAAAAAGATCTGAACAAAAATAAAAGAAAAGACCGTAACAACAGGATAGGGAATGCATAGATAAAGAGGGTTGTAATTAAGTCTTCAATAGTGGGTGTAATAGTCAGAATATTAGAGGTAGTTTATTGTCCAAATATAAAGACTAACTGTTCTGTTTACGCCCTATCGATAGCGGTCATAAAACATTCATTAGGGAGTCTACATTGTTACTTATGTACCATCTGACTTTTTTATATTGAAGGGATAATAGAAGGTAAGAATTATGTATCATGACAGAAGGCGGGGGACTTAGTTCGTCAAAGCTTAGACCATTTATGAATTCACTATATTGGCCCTATATATAAACTTAACAGGATAAGCCTGATATCTATAAAGGGGTTGGTCATAGGTTCTAAGCCTATTAAATAACACTCAGGCCTAATTGGCTATTCTTATAGTTTCTCTATTTTATGTATCCTCTATTAACCTTTGACATAGGTATACCAAGTTTGATTATCTATAATAAATATTATATCAACTAAAATTGAAGGGGCTAGGATGGAGGCCCCTCTTCATCCCACCCTTCTATCTATCATCCTATACTCCCCCTTACCTTTTCTCCCTTAGCTTTCATTTTATGTAAACTCTCTTACACTTATACACCCTTACTCCCCCTATTATTTTCTTTACCTTTTTACCTAATACGGTTAACTATTTTACAAAGATTCTCGTTTAGCGCTTCTTTTCTTTCAATGGCCTTGGTTGTCTTCCATTTCTATCTCTCTGATTGAACTCTTTGATATTAACTTTATATAGGTATCAATTGGTATTTTCTTACCCCCTATTTGTTTCTCTTTACTTTTAGTAAGTTTACTAGAATGGATTATATAAGTTCAGGGACGGTTTCAAAGAAGAATTCAGGTTCATGGTCACGTTTGAATCAAATCCCGAATAGTATCAAGCCACCCCCTCATAATACATATTAAATAATGCGGTAAAGTTTATATAAAAGTGAAAATAGAAAAGTGAACAGAGGTGATAAGCCGGAAATCAGAACCTAGTTGGTATAGTAGTACAATAATATATTCCACAAATTAAATAATAGAAAACTAATAAAGAGATAGTTTATAATCAACTAAGCATAGGAACTAGACTTAACCATCTCTATTAGTACCCTATAAACAAGGGTACGATGAATTTTAATAGATGGGTTTGTTGAAACCGTTTGCAGGTAATACTAGCCACTAGGGCTTATAGTAGTGAAAATCATAAACTGATACTATTTCACAACGGCCCCTTACCAACCAATCCTATAGCGAGTAATGGATAATAATTTCTAGTCAACAATTCCCCATATTTATAAGACATCTCATAATACAGCAGTATCTATAAAGGCATAGAACTGAGAAAGATAATAACCCTTAAGGTTATAATGGGCCATAGGGATCTGCTAAACAAGGGAGGGGGGATAATTGTAAATCATCAGGTGGAAAAGGAGCAAAACCTAAAGGGAAGGGGGAACAGAACAATAAAAAAGGGAGGGAAGGATAGTGGACGAGGATAGAGGGGGGATGAGGCATGTGACCATAATAGAAAGAAGGGGTATTGAGATGTGTGGGGCTAGGGAGAAATGGCCGAAGTATAAATCGGCTATAAAAGAGTCTAGGGACAAAACAAACTTGTCTCAAGAAATAAAAGTATCGGAATAAAATAAGAAGGTGAAGAATATGTGCAAACCCTACCAATTGGAAAGGTCTTTATAAAAGATTTTACTATAAAAAAAAGAGATTGAAAAGATTTAACTAAAAAATAAAGAGATTGAAAAGATTTCCCCTTTAAATAAAGATATTGAAAAGATTTTACTATAAAGATATTGAAAAGATTTTACTAAATAATTATTTACCTGCTGACGTTATCTACGTACCCTTTGCTAGTCGTTTAAAACTTGTACGCATTTAGTTGGTGGACACTACGTTTTTTACTTACATTTTTAGATTCTATAAACTTTATAATACAACACATTTTTGTGTGGTCTCTTGTAAAGAGGAGTTTACTGCATATCATAGTTTCAAGGGACATAGATAAAGAGATATGATTCGGTTGCAGTACAGATGTTGATTCCCCCTTCTTCTTGTACACCTTCTTTCAATATGGTAAAGTCTATAAGTTTCAGTTTTCACTTATTCTTATTATTATCGAAGTTGGTTAACTGTATTATACTGAATTAGTGGCTTATCTCTACATTTCTATGATTTATCCCTACCTACATTTAACCCCTTACTTATTCCTACCACCACCTTTTAGTGGTTGTTTAGATTATACATTGATTATACCCAATTCCTCTTATTCTCTCTTCCTACACGTTTAGATGTTGAGCCCAATATTTCTTTCACGGTTAAGTTTTGAGGATTTAAATCAAAGGATATCATCAGTCTTGATTGTTTAGAATAATTATTAGTGGTAAGGAGTATCCCCAATCAGAGTAGATGACTAGACTTTTACAAAAGGTGGAGAGAGTTGAAGTTGACTTAAGCAAATATATGAGTAATAAGTTAGATTTACTAATTCTTGTAATAACTCGATTTTTTAAACCCACCCCAAGCCTTCCCCCTATATGTTATCCTCTTACAGGTTTTCATCCATTCTTTTCTTATTCAAATCGAGCCTCTTTACACCTGGTACACCCGTTTAGGTTTATACACTCTAAATTGTGAACTTCCCTGCTCCTACCCTATAGGTATTTATACCTCTTTTATATTTACTAACCCTTTTTATATAAATAATTTATAAAGCTAATACTGATAATCTACCTCGACTTCGTAAGTAGATGATTTAGGACTTAATTCTATAAGTCATTCAGGTGTTTAACTATAGTCTTAAATATAAGTGGATAAGTCCCCGAGACTCCAGTATTCCGTAGATCCTTATCTAGTAATATATTTCTAAAAGAGAGTAAGAAATAAAAGTAGTTCTCAGGTAAGGTTTAGGGAGTATAGAGAAATAGAAGGTGTTTATCAAAAACAAAAAGTGTGTAAACATATAGAGACAAAAGATTGGGGATACTAATTTGCGATATCAGCCTTATTGGGTTGCTTAGTAATTGAACTATTCCTATATTACCCTATTATTCAAATGGATAATTTACCATGAGATTGGTAATAGTCAGTCTTTACTCACGTATAGGGAAATATGTTTAAAACTTCTAGCAACTATTTATGGTGGATGATTGGAATAGGCATAGTGACTGGGTTTGGTAGGATAACACATATTCTAAATATAGAATGGCCTAGAACTAAGCTGTGAAAAAGTATAGTGGGAAAGGAGGATAGGAGGAGGGATTTCAATAGGTTTAGAAAGGTGTAGGGCTGTGACGATTCTATAGATGCTTACTAGTTTATTAATTGGTCTTTTCCTTCCTGGTATTGGCTTTTTACCTAGCCCCTTACCCTCTTTCTCCTCGAAAGTGATTTTATGGATCACCTTTGGGTTGGGAGAATTACTATACTGTTGGATTATCCCCTATCTTTCAAATTAAATATAAGCTTATAGGTAAAATTTATTCTGGTTCTAGTCAATTGATAAAATTTAGGTTTATATATTACAAAACTCATTAGTTTATATTCTCTATTTGAATTCTACTTCTTAAACCTAACCTTGATTCTTAGATATGCCCTATTATTGAAAGTCTAATTCTGTATTACCAACATAGGTGAGAGGTTGGGATTACTTCACTAACCCCCTATAAGGGGTTGATAGTCTACATTTCCCTACCACTTGTTACTTAATACTTTGGTGGATTAGACTAGGCTTTTAGGTTGGTTTTCTATTTCTATAAAATCAGGTATCTATGAAAATCCACATATGGTTCATTAATTATATACGTAATCGACCTTGGTATCTCTCAGGGGAATAATTCTAGAATATTAACAAGTAGTTAAATTTAAGTTAACGTCTATCAAATATATGAGTTATTTGATATTAAGGAGGATAAAGTAAATGTTTAAAGGAATAGGATTATTGCCATCTAGTGAGGTAAGGCATAGAGAAATGCCCAATCCCTCTAGTAGATACAAGGATAGGTTGCAGATGCAAAAAATATAAAGATTCCATTCACATTAATCAATCAGTATAGATGTCTTATTAGAAGCCAATATTAATAAATCGTGGCTTACTCCCTAGACCTTCTTGTCTCTCTAGTTATATGCTTTATCGTAAGTAGAACCTCTACAACCTATCACACTTAGAAATATGTCTTTATCAGAAGTAGAACCTCTACAATATGTGAAATATGAACACAATTGATGGGTATCATCTTAAGTAAGTTTATACATGATTACTTTTTGTAATTTCCTAATAGTCAAGGGAGTTAGACGTAGAGGTAATTAAACTAAAGAAAGTATGATAAAAATAAGTAGATATAAAGAGTGAGTGACCATGAAAAAAAATTTAAGAAAAAATAAGGATGGTGATTAGGGAGAAAGATAAAACCAAATATGTAAGGCTAAAACCCAGTCGGAGCATATAATCTACCAACTTGACATCGTCTAGGGATACCATAAGTATAAAAACTAAATGGTTAGTAAGGTAAAGGTTACCAACCTATTGATAAATAGTACGTCAATAAACTATAATTGAAAAGCTGGAATAGAGAAGAACTTCTTAATAATTGAAACCGATATTGGTTAAGTTTATCCTTGGATACTTCTCTATAACATGTATGAGAAATAACTAGTGAGAAATACAAAACTGTATTAACTATAAAGTGTTTATAGAATTATGATATAATAGGAAGAGCAATATCTATGTAGATCCATGGAATTAATAAACTATTGGTATTTGTCTAATACTCATTGACAGTAGAAGAATTAGGTATTTGGTTACTTTATAGAACTAACCATAGATAATTAATATATATATTCTGGTTTATAACCTATACGAGGGCTAATTTGTCTGATTTCTCGTCCTGAGGTGAATAGATGTTAGGAGTAAGTGTCACTCTATTATAACATATTTTATATTATCGGTATATAGGACAAGTATGAATCTTCGTAGTCCAAAAGTGAGTTTAAAAAATAATATAGTAGTTAATTGGTAAATAGGTCATAGAGGATAACTTTTAGTGGAAGGGTTTTTAAATTGTGTATGGGTCTTCTCCCTTAACCTGATAAAACAGGATAATAAGTATATGAGAAGAGAGAGAGTAAAACAAGAACCTATCAGGAGGGGAGGATAGAACCCTATAAGAAGCTCTAAGGAATATAATTCTCTCCTTAAACATTAGTCAAGTTATATAAATATTGGGGTACCAACCTTGGATTATCAATTTATAAAGTTTTCTTATTTAATGGTTAGTTTACAATTCACTTGTTAGATCTTGTTTATCGTGCTAATGGTATCCTTTTACCCAATAGGGTTTGGGTATAGTGATTAGGGTAGAACAATATAAGTATAATATCGACTATGTTCACTAATATCCCTCCCTCGTTAAGATTACTAGCCCCTACCATACTTACCTGTTGACTGATTTATCTTTAACTAGACTGATTTATATTTAATAAATCTCAATTTTGATCTATTATAACACTGACGACTTTTGAGTATACGCAATATGGTCATTTCGATTAGTTCAAGGACCTTATCAATCTATAATTATCCTGATAAGGTCTCCCTTCTATCTCACCAATTAACAGAATACTTTATTATGAATAAAACATTGTTGAAAAGGTCATCTAGATAGAGGTATAATCCTCTAAAGAGAGGAGTATAAAGGAATAACTTAAATTCAATAAAGATTAAAGATTGAAACCTGGTAATTCTTATCGTACTATTCAGCTTATTATTTATTATTCCCCACTTATCAATCCTTTCTACTCTTTGTCCCCTTTTATACTACCAACCTTTTTTCTGATACTCTTTCCCTAATCCCTTTCTAGCTTCTCCGTCTACTTCATACGTTTATCCTTCTATTCTTTTTTACCCACAAATCCCCTTCCTTTTTCCTGGATTCTCTTACACCTGTGAGTTTTCATTCTTCTGTTGCCATCCCTACATTCTTCTTTATTACCCTATCTTATCCTTTATCTCCTATCACTTCTTTTTGTTTTCCCTATTTTCTTGCCTTCATCCCTATCCTTACTCTTTTATCCCCTTTTATGTCCATCTTATACTTCTTGAGTATGCTTTCATCTATTTGTTTTTATCTCAAAGTTTCTATTTATCAACAAATTACAGGTTTGTAGAACCTAGAGTTACTCAATGAGCTAGAACTATTGGCTATGGGAACTATTCAACATTATTTAGAAGTTGAAAGGGTTATTACTACAGATTACCAACTTGACAGGTGTTCAACAGGTTTACTGCTAATAGAGCCCATTAATATATCACGGCTCATTTTGAAATCCCTCTATTTATATAAAAACAAGTATACGCATATCTACCATAGAGGACTTACCCTTCTATAATCTACCAAACCTATAATAAAACTCAATCTACTAGGCCTTTTTTTTCATATACCCAAATTACTAAAAAACTATTTAAATCTACTATTATGCCTAATAGGTCATGTTAATCAATTAACTCCTAATAATTGACTTGTAGTGCACCACCAGCATTCAGTGGGGACGTATTCTGATAGAACTTAATCCACAGAATAGACTAGAAAAAGGAAGAATATATTTACAAAAACCCTTTATTCATAGGGGGAATAAATAGAATAGGATGAGTAAGTTTATGAGCTAATCCCCCCAATGTAAAACCCTAGGATCCCCTGCCATAGTATACTTACTAGCCTACTTATTTCTATTGTTATTGGGTTAGGCTAGGTATGATTACTTCTTTCACCCTTTTCACCTATAAAAATCATTATATATGATAGAATTATTCTAAGGAACAGCTCCCTATTCTAAAATTAATAGGGTTAATAAACTGATTTTATAGTAGGTTTATATAATTATAGTTAGTAGGTAATCATTATACAAATAGACAATAATAGTTTGATGAACTTGTCCTATAAAGTAAGTTTGGTTATTTGACCATATTCTATAGGAACTGAGTAAAATATATAATGATATCTTATCTAATTAAATATCACATGTAAATAATAGGTAGTATGAGATAGGGAACTATCAACTAGGTTAATAGGGAGTATAAGCCAATATGAAGATAAAGATTTAAGTTTAGTAATAAATTCTAAATTGTCATCAAAACCCTAAGGTAAAGCGGGTAAAAGGAACAATAAGATTATAAAAAAACTCTGATAAGTATTCAACAAATTTAACCAAGAAACGATGTAACTAAATCACAGTGATAATAGGGACTAAACCAATAAGCAACTAGAATAACCAGCTGACCTAGTAATTCACTTTCATAATAGGAATATCAATATCAACAATTATACAGTTGATAATCTTTCTATAGATCATAAATGTATGGTTCCACAAATATTCCAATCGTCCCTATCCCAAATACTAGAACCAATTCGGATAGACCCAACTATTTTTATTAGAGAAACGAGATTTAGAAGACAACGTGTAGATTCAGATAAGGGCGAGAATAATAGACCGATAATCAATGTGCAGCTGGTAAGAAAAAAACACCAGACTAAAGATGTACCTTATCAAAGGATAAGGTTGGGGAAGTGAATATCAATAAGATGAACTTGCATATGGTAAGATTGCAACTCATAAATAAAGGGACAATGGTAAGAATGTATAGTGGGTAATAAAGAGTAGAAATAACGAATAAAGATTAGAAATAGGGGTGTATAAAAGGCATGGTCAATGAGAGTTCAAGGTTGGTGAAAGATCATCTACATGGTAACTTTGAGAAAACAAGGGAGGGAAAAAAGGAAGAAGAGGATAAAGAAGGGGAGGGGAAGACAGGAACAGGAGGAGAATCTAGGAAGACAGAGAGTAAAGATTGGCAATAGGAAAAGGAAAAGAGCCCAAAACTTGAAAAGGAAGAATGGAAGGAGAAAACGTAAGGGTAAAAGGAAGGGGAAAAGAGAGCAGAGAATAAGAAGAACTCATAGGAATAATACTAAACTTGTATGGAAAGATGTCAATCATCTATTTGATATATCTCAACTAGTAAACCATTTGGTTGGTTTTAATTACGACTATGGTTTATAATCTAAAGATTTGGGATAATAGGAAAATAACAAATAGTAGATAGTTGAATACAAAAGATAAGATAAATTTGGAATGGATACGAATAGGTGAATATCCGTAAGTCGTTGTTCTATTGTTATACTTGTAATCCCGTGTTATATAGTTGTCATAGTGGATAAATTAATCTTTATAGATTTGAATATTTTAGGGATAAGATAAAATCGTACTTTAACCTGTGGGTTCTTTCTTGTTATACACTTTCTATGTATAAACAAATATGGTAGATGGGATTATAGGTTAAACAGTGATAGGGAACTAAGAATAAGTGGACTACCTCTGCACCATCCTCTCTTCGATAGGTCTACAATATGCGGATTGTATCACAATAGATAACTATTTTAGGTCTTCATTATCATCTGCTCTAGTACTCCTATTTATAGGATTATGATTAACCTTAAGGGGGAGGGAATAGGTTTAAAGATAAAAAGGCATAGGAAAACTAGATGGAAAGGGGGAAGTTGGAATATTGAATGGTAGTTAAATAGGGGAGGGAATGAATTTTACTTATAAAGAGGATATATTAACAAATCACAACCTATATAAAGTGATTATCAAGTCCTACCCCTATATACAGATATTTTTACTTAATATTTTTCTCTCAGTGTCATTAAAACATAAATTTATGTTCTATTACTGGTCTTTAAATATTAATCCCATTTTTGTTGGTAGTTAGTTTCTTTTATATGTGGGTTAGAGAGGTTGTTAGACTCCCCTACTCTTTATTAAACTGTCCCACATCTATTTAGTCCTATTCTTAGGCTTCCATTCTTACTCGAGTAATCGAAATAGTTTATCCTATTTATTCCAAGTTAGTCAAATATTAAATATGCGGTATATTGGGTTAAAGACTGGTAACATGTGAATAAACCAACCAGTAAGATAAGAGAGGACCATAGTTGGATACCTCATAAGTCGAATAAGCAGCCTTTTATATAGATAAATTTTATTCTATTCTTATATATGGTCCACTTCTCTTCACCTTCTTTCCTTTTCCCTCTTTTGTCCTTGTTTTTCTTTTTACCTGTACATTCTCTTCCTTTTTTTTCTATTAGTCCCCCATTTTGTTTGATTTATTCTGGTTTTAGTCTAATCTACACTCCCCCTACCCCTCATATCAACCAATATCTAAGTCAATCTTCAATTAGTTACTTGCTACCTTCTTATTTGGTTCTCTAAACTAGAGGAGAGGATCATGTGTAGATGGCGCCATTGTAGAAGAGATTAGTGATGTAATTAGTGAAGAATCAAACGATGATGTAGAATTAGCTAATAATTAATAGTTGAATAACGTTCATGAAATTGGAATTATTCTTCCTTATATCAATAAGTTGATAAGTCAGCAATACACGCGAAGGGTTGCTCATTCAGGATTCTACCATTTAAGTATTCTAGTGGATTTACTTTTGTACTTCCCTCTTATGAATTAATTTATCCAGCACATCTGCTTAGTAAAAGTCTATGGTATAAAGGGAGACTTTATCTGAAAACCCATTTTTAGAAGTAGGTTTTTTATCTGAAAACCATTCCCACTATTAAACCCTACGAGTATAAATTTGGGATTATAGTTTATAGATATTTCATGACTATTAGTTTTACTTTCCCCTTAATCACTATGTTTACGTGGATTATGATCAATGGCGGTTTATATTAATATCCTAACTTTTACTAGGTGAACTATGATGTCTAGGGATTATATAATTATAAATCAGGTTACCCCTTTGAATAGTAGACAACAAAGAGGATAGTCCACTTTCAACAAAAGATAATTGGCTATAGCATGATAATTTATCAAGTTAAAGATTTTAACAAATATGTTAGTTTAGTTAATTATATAGTAATCCCTTTTCAAATATGTTGGTTAGTTTTTATTTAGTATATTCTATTTTATAATACACAATTAACTTTTATTCTTCCCCTTTATTGATCCTAATATCCCCTTTATTCTTTATTTTTCTTAACTCCCCCTTATATTCTTATATATTATTGATCACATTGTATTTATCGTTGAACTTAATATCTTCTTTCTCTACCCTTTTTGGTTGATTATCTAGGTTGAATCCTTTCTTCTATTTTATATGCCCTATCTTAAACCACGCTACACTTATATGTCTTATTGAAAATAGGTCTAGCTTATTAACTTATCCTTTGGATCCTCTTGTTAACAATTCGTGGTTTCTGGGTTATCATTGATCCATTAACTAAGATCACTTGATTAGGATTAGGAGGATAAAGAACCTAGTTGGGATTTTGTAATGATAAGGTGGGATGGTAAATAAGGGGAGGTAGAGAACAAAGTTGCATATAAAAAAATCTATATTTGGACTACCACTAAATTTAACAATTAGCCCTAGTGTGATGGTAAATAACCAACTTAGTATACTAGTCCTATGTCAAGAAAAATTGAAAGTCCAGGGATAATGAAACCCATTAGACGGGGAAGGAACCTACGACATAGGAAGAGAAATCAAAAGAAGAGAAAACTAGAAGAGGGAAATAACTCACGAGTGCTCATCAGGGTAACAAATAGAAGTCTATACAGAATGTATCTCCATAGATAATTCCCCCTAACCTAAAGACAATTATATGAATAAACTAAGGGTAAAACACGACTAGACTATATAAAAAGAGGGTAAAAGTCAACAAGACAATATAAAAAGAGGGTAAAACTCGACCTATATAGTACTAAGAACCCCTAAGGGTAACGATCTACAAAGGGTACCAACCTCCATAAAAAAGGAAGATCACCAAATCGTATAAGGAATCCTATCGGAGAATAAGCCTATTAATATGAACTTAATTTAGGTATTGTCTATTACCCTCTATTTTTAGTAATCTTTATCAATTAGATCTATTTTTAGTTGTTACTACCTTTGTAGTTTACCAAGTCTATAAATTTCTCCCGTATAAACCGAGACCTCACTACCTTTTCCTTTTACGTAAGAGTTAATCATCCTTATCCATTAACCATAACTATGAGGGCCCTCTTTCATTATTCTGAATTTCATCTTTACAGTTTTCTACCACCCCATGATACTGGAGTGATACCACAAATTAATCACGAAATATTTACAAACATGATATGGATAAAAATATACATGATGAAACAAGATGTACAACAAGGGCCATAAAGAAAAAGGATTGAGGATAATCGTAAGCTAGGGAGTAGGGTAGCTTGGGTCTGAAAGGCTAGGGATTGAAAAAGAGAATAAGGGGATAGAAGTTGACATATAAGAAAAGTGGTTGGGGAAGTAGGAGTTGGATAAAGAAGTAGATCAAAGGACAAAGGTAGAAGGTTTGTATGGAGAAAAAAGAGGCGGGTTTGCAACAAGAACAATTTGAAAATAGAAAAGAGACACAAAGCAGGTTAACTGCTGATACCAATAAAAATGGTTACAAAGATCAAACTTTAATGAAAAGAAATTGTTGGTAAACCTAAATAAAACAAGAAATAACTCAGAGAATAGTAGAGTAAAGAAATAGAAAACCTAGTTTGTTATACTAAAGATAAAAGTAGACACTTATAAAAATAAAGCTTTATCCACATACTAATCTAGAAGCTCACAACAATAGAGCTGAAATAGATTCACCACCTACAAATCACAGTTAGGTATTTTATGCTAATTTTTAAAGTATTGCTCTTCTTAGATGAACACGTGGTAGTATCAACTATGCCTTATCCCTTAAACATTGTTGTTTGGATGTAAATAGGTTATTTATCAAATCGCTAACCAGCAATTATTGGAGTGCTCCTAGTTGAAAATATTACTAACCCCCTTTTCAGATAAATGAAGAATCAAAGAATCTATTATAAATAATAAAAAGCCAATATAAAGGATAGAAACCCTACCCTGATGAGAGGTTAAAAATAACAAAATCACAAGTTAAGTGATAGAAGAAATCTAGTAAGAATGATAATCACAATAATAATTGACATGTTTGTAAAATAATTAGCCGTCCAATGAATAAATAAAAGAGAATTAAAAACAATAAAGGATTCATAGAAAGACAAAGGATAAAGAGACTAATATAAAAATAGAACGGGGATCGTAGACTGGTAAGACTTTGTCGTTCATAATAGGAAAAATTGTCTACGTAATAAGAAAAGGATTTCCAAACATGACATAAAAATAAAAAGAACAGGGGGAGACTACGGTAGAACGAAAGACCATAAGAAAGAAATGTCAAAGGCTATATGTGACTTTATTAGAATGGATAATAGAATACCATAATTTAGAAAGGCCATAAATGTTGAAGGGGAAATTAACCAATATATTCAAGAAATATAAAAGGGTACATTAACTAAAGTTTTGTTTAGAATCGTATCTAAATACCTGTTTCACACCCATCTTTCTTCCATTAGAAGTTGAAGATTTCTATATAAACTAGCTGTAAGTGGATAATTTCATATAATAATGTTTTCAAAAGACCTTTAACAAAGGTTTATGATAAGAATTGGTAATACCTATAAGTGAAGAGAAGAAAGATTATCAGAATAATACTAAAACTAAAAGATAAAGGAGCAAGGGATCATAGACTAAAACGAAAGTATATAACTAAAAAGGGGTAGAGGAACAACCATAGGAAAAAATGGGAAGAGAGGATGTTATAGTCTACCTCCTACAATCGTATTGAATTATTGTTTTCCCTCTTTATAGACCCTATCGCTCTTTGTCGACCTATGTTGTATTTTCTTACATTTGGCAATATCTCTTCGATATTCCCTTTGAGATAATTTAGTTGGTCCCTATCCTTTTTACGTATCCAATAATAAGGTCAACCTCCTCACATTAATAATATAGATTTGTGATAGTGAAACCATGTGGGATCATTTCCTATAATAGTCTTTGTAGAGTGATTTAAATGTCGTGACCAGAGGATGGGCTCTAAATAGGATAGCAACCCTCTTATAGAAAGGTTGGGAGAGGATAAAACTTGCCCTAATTGTGGGGGATCAGATAAGTATTGGAGGGGATGGGAGGGGTAGTCATATATCACAGCGTGATAAATTTGCTAATGTATTAGTAAATAAGGCTGTTAACCTCCTATAGTGTGACCCAACGACTAGAGCGAGGGAATAGAAAAGACTCACTATATAACATAGTTTACGAGACTAGGCCTTAGGTGGGATGGATAAAAAGGTGAGGGGTTGTAGGTTGGGGTAACTTGAACAAAGAATGAGGCAGAGGTAGATAGGAGAGAGGGAAATAAAGGAAGGCTTCAAATAGAAACCCTGGGGAAGGGGGAAAGTGAATGCTAAACAAAAAGAAGGTAGCCTTTTTCTAAAATTTAGAAGGCAATCCGTATTTTCTTTTATAGATATATGGGTTTCGTTAAATCCTCTTTCGAAACATAGGTTCTTTGTCTTACATTCTTATTCTCTATTCCCTTCCCCTATAGGCTGTTTTCTTTCTTTGTATATGTCTCTCTCATCCTTGACCTTTTATTCTCTCGACCTACTCATGTTTTTCTCTCTTCTTTCTATCCTACAGCCTTTTTCTCTTATGACCTCATACTATCCCATCCTTCGATCTCTCTAGCTCTTTTCCTCTATCGTTATTTTTCATTTGTCGCTACCCCTATTCGGGCTAGTCTCTTATATTCTTTTCTATCCTCTATTCTTTTTTCTCCCTTTGTGGTTCTTTCTATCATACTCTCTTTCTATTCCTTTCTGGCTTCTTCCTTTTATTCTTGCTATTCTTCTTTCTGGTTCTTTTTACCCTTTAGGTTATAGGTTTATCCCTTTTATGAATCCCTAGTCTCGATTCTTTTATATTCTTTTATGTTTTCTATTTTTTATATATAATATTTCTCGATTTATTCTAGTTTCGGTCTTTCCCCCCCTTCCCACACGAGTTTCTGTGCTGGTAACCTATGCCCTTACATATCCTCGTATTGCCTATTGTCCAATCAGGTAAAATATTGGAAACCAATTCTACAAATTTATAGTAAGAACCAGCTGATTTTATAAAACCTTGATACTTTAAATAATTCTTAGAATATTAAATCTTGTATTTTGGTAATATACCAAGGTATATCTTTTATAGATAATTTGGTTAATGGAGAGATTCCGTTAGTTGGGTTTGGAATACTTGAGTAGCGGGGATAAAAAATCCTTAGGGGATAGGGTAAGGCAACTATTCAATAAATCAGGAAGGGATAAAAAATATAAGGAGTAGATAAAATCCCTATACATAGGGAATAGCCAAGACTCGTTGTGGCGAGAAAAAGGAGTGGGGGATTGTAGCTTAAGAGATACGAAAATGGAACTAGGGAATAAAACTCAAGAAGAAGGGATTGACTGACTAGCGAAAGAGGAAAAAGAAAAGTATCAGAGAAAGTGGGAAGATAAGAATAAGAGGGAGGATGATTTGAAAGAATAAGGTACAGAATTGGGTTTCATAAGATCTAAGATTGGTAGGGGTATCGCAGGTCTAAGAGAATGATTTTGTGATACGTACAGATATATTCGATAATACGTATAATGGTTTATTGCTTTATAAACTTACGTTCCCACAAATGGACTATGAGCTACTATGGGTTCTTTCATTTTATCCTTAAGTGTTGGTATTCTCTCCCTCTACTGGATTATTTGTTGCTTTCTCTTCATTAGCGCTAATATGTTTTGTATTATAATTTCTCTTATGGTTGACCTTATTAAAATCAATAACGGTTTTTATATAATAACCTTCTCTATCTTTCTATCGTCCACCTCAAATGGAAAACAAGTTTGTATATAAGTTGTCCAAGTTTTATTGATATTGTCTTTATTATTAGTCAAGTATTAAGTGAACCTTTTTAAGGTAATCGGGATGGAATAATCTGTATTATACGACTCGCAGGTCTATTGGTTTTCTATTTTCAAATTATATTTTTAATGATTATGTAGATTATATTTATAATGGCAATTTACTCAAATATCGATACCCACAAGTCTCGAACTTGTGAATAAAATCAAAAGGGTCGTCACTATAAGCATAAAATCAGATGTAGCAGAGAATAGAAGGATCCACTAAAAATATAAGACAGGGGTAGTAGCTCTAGGGAAAATAAAATAGATAACCAAAAGATTATAGCTAAAAGGGTTAATAAAACTTAAATAAATAAGTGAGAAAAAAGAGTATAGGGATGATACACAAATGAATAGGGAAGGGAATCTAAAGGTAAGAAAATAATCTAAGATAAATAGAATCAAAGTGGGGTATATAAATATTGTACGATAGCCCAATAGTAATAAATGGGAGTTATATTTGTCACTTGCAAAGGGATCGTCCCTTGAACCCCTACGATAAGGTTTGGTACGGTTGGTGCCTTTTTTAAAATCTAAACTTACTATTCAATAGTAAGTTAAATAAAATCCTAAAGGGATTTTACCCTATTAATTGTTAAAGGGGTAAGGGATTATCTCTTATACCGTCCTGTCACAACCCTTCGTTCCCCTTAGTCTTTAAGTTATTGGCTCTTTTCCATTTTTGCCATTGTGTTATTTGTCTTTTATACCTAATATATTCATTTCCACCCCTTTTTTCTCACATACCCCCTATCTCGTCCTCGTTTATCTAATCAATCTATCAGTGATACAACGGGTTATTACAAATCAAAGGCTAAGGCATATTATCATAAATATTTGGATTAGTAAAATATTATTATAAATAGGACGGGGTATTGAATTATCTTACTGAGCATGCCTTATTTATTTAGTGGCTGTCCCATTACCCTTAGTGTCTCGTAAATGGGTTTGTCGGTCCTTGAACTGTTGGTTAAAAATGGAAAGGTTTAGTGCCACAATTAGTTAATGATTATCATCATTTCACGCTATAAAATTATTGATCCAATAGCTAATACTAAATGTGTAATCTAAATACCTAAGAAGTATTTATCATCTAGTGATGGAGGGATTTTATAACCTTCAGTGAGTCATCTTCCCTCTGAGTTTTATGGTTAGTTTTGTATTCTAGCCTATTATTCTTTTACTGGCTTATTTTTTATAAATATTATTCAACTGTAAATATATATGCAAATATTATGATTAATATCGGAATATCTAAGTTTATAATATTATTCCCAGTTGATAAGTAATTCAATTACGGTCCAATCCCTATTACCACTACCTAAAAAGGGATGTAAATATCCCCCTATAATCCCTACTTAAAAATTATGATCAAAATCTTTTTATATAAGATAGGTTACATTACTTTAATTATACCATAGTAACGGATTAGAAATTTGGTTAGTAAATCGTTGTCATAGAATAGATTTCTCAATTGTCTAAGGAATGATCTAACAGAGAGTGTGGGATACAAGCGAGCATGGGATAAGACGACAGGTTTGAGTAGTAGTGTATAAAATAGTAGTATGTGAATAGCGAATACCTAAAGGGGGCATATAAAAAGGAGTATAAAAACCAACTTGGATAAATAATAAGACAAATAATAGGGAACGTGTGAGGATTTCTAGGAGATGATGCCAATAGGGAGGTGCAGAACCAAGTGAGAGACAGGTGGAGGGATACAAAGGGAACAAACCAAAGGTGAGGGAAGGAATAGAAATTGGGTATTGAACCAAGGGTAAAAGTGAATACAAAAATGCAATTTGGTTCGCGGGGTCAGGTGACATTAGAAAGATTGCGGATAGAGAATGTAGAAAGAAAAGATAGAAAAGGAATGTATAAGAGGGAGGTTAGGAAAGGAAAACGTATAAGATAATAAAAAGGGGGAATGTGAGAGTAAAAAAAGAGATGGGATGGTGCATAGTTCAAAAATTAAATTGGAAAAAAGGGAAGGGATCGAATAAAAAAGCAAACTCTAGAATAGAAAACATAGGAAAACATAATTTGGTAATAAATATAAGTTCAAATGTCGTGATGGGTTTATACTTGGAAATAGGATAAGAGTGCCCTGTGTTGAAAAGAGGATCGACACCCCGTCGAGGATATGTACGGGAGGGTCTCCCCTTCCAGATCCTCGTCTCCTTCCCTCCCCCTATTAAAAATAATGGTAGCGAGCCACGGTCAGATACTTTACTGTCTTTGGTTATGTAAGAAGTTTTACAAAAAATACATGTAAGAAGAATTGTCGTTGGGTTAAAAAAAGTTTAAAAATATATATGTAAGAAAAGACATGGGGCCTAAGGACGATTGACAAATATGAAATAGTGGAAATGGTATAAGCTGTAGGTGGATAGTTCTAATAAATGTAAGGACTCGACAATTTAATTATAGATAAAAGTTTCTGTAAACCTTATAGAGGTAATTGTATGGACGTATAAGTTGAAACCTGGGGATGGCCGGTCGGGAAAAGGGTGGACCAAGAAACAAGAATGACAAGATCACGAAGTCTCAACAATCTAACATAAGATAATAGGAGGGAAGGGAGAAGATGGACCCATGATCAGGGTCGACAATATAAACAGCCTAGAATAGAGAAAACTAAATAGGGTAAAAGGGAACGTGACACATCAAAGATAGAGCATAATGGTGAGAGTAGAGAAAGAGTCAATGGTTTTCAATGACCCTATAGATTTGTGAATCTATAAAATGACTCGACTAAAAAATTTCTACTAAAGTCTCAACTTAAAACTTTATCGGCTAAATGATAGGGGTGAATGGATAATTTTAGTTTAGAAAGAGTGATAAAGATTTTATATAAGTAGAAATTGGTTTTGCTCTTGTCTAAAGAACGAGAAAATCTAGCTAAGAGAGCCAAGAAAATTTAACCACAGGGAACCACTAATAAAAAAGATATCCAGAAAGACTCAGAGAAAAGGGATCAGAATAAAAGAGAAGGGGATTAGGTAAATAATATAGATAAGATCCGAATAAAAGGTCTCTCTGGGTAAGAGTACGTATATAAACTTCTAATGTAATGAGGCCAAATTTCACCTTCCTTAAATCGGTTGACTCTATTTTACAAGTAGACTAGAAACTAGGGTAGGGACTCAATACAATAGACGAGAATGTGGAGTATAGATAAGAGCTCAACAGAAAGGCTAAATGTGACGATAGAAAGGGCGTCACAATAATAAAAGGGTAGGGAATCCAAAGAGACAAGAGAGGATCAAATAAAGCAATCATGGTTTGGGAGTGAATGGCCGGAGGTGGATGTCTAAAAGAGAGGAGTAAGACAAGAACAAGGTGAAAAA
>JAKSZP010013821.1:0-41917 GCA_022478985.1 Massospora cicadina
AAATGCCCCTTGGAAATGGCAGTTTTACTTCTTTAGAATCATCAGATTTGGGCAAATGCGATGGTCAGCAGGGGTTTAACCCTGAGTTACTGCCAGATGACTCAATTAATTTGATCATAGGGTTTTACCTGAGGGTACCCCTATAAATATGGCCTCCAGAAATGCGAATTTTGCTAGAAATGAGTTAGCTGCATTCATTGCTACTCCCTTATGTTTGCGTAACTTAAGTCTACAGGGGTCTAGCCCCGAGTCAAATTTATTTAGATCTCATGAAATTATCGATCCAATGGATCTCCCTCTTTTGGAGCTTAGTGAACTCTCATTGGAAGGGTGCATCACCATGTTGGTCAGAAGAAATGAAGTCTAAGCTACTACCAAATCAGGTGTTTTGTCTTTGTTGCCTGAAAACGCCGTTTTCAATGAGAATTGTATAAATAACGACTCACATGGATGCTCATGCAGGTCCCCTTTTGCAATGGTTCCTGAGTTCCACATCACGCCTGAGAACCCGCGCTTGTCCTCCAAGATGATGAAGAAGACTGAGAAAGTGGAGCAAGTATCAATGCTCCAATACATAGGTAAATATGCTGCTGATGAATATACTGTGGGTATGTGTCCTCAGTGGTAAGAGTTGCAAATTACCCTTTACCATTTAATTGATTGGAACTCTATCCTGGGGTGTGATTAAGTCCAAAAATGAGCCCACTGGCGAGTTGTTGGCCTTATCTGCCATCAATAAAGATTATTCTGGTTACTTTTTGCTTTCTGCTACCCTTACCACCCTTTTGGGAAATTCACACAACTATTTTGTTAAATGATGGTGCTTCTGAGAATTTATTGACTTGGACCTAACTGACTACTTTGAGTTAAGATAATTACCAGGTGTTGTGTTTAGGGAGGGCGCCTCCCAGAGTATTCTTACACTAAAGGTTCAGCGATTGATTGAGATCAAGTGTGAAACTACCATTTGGCAGACAGATTTTCAGCAATCAAAAATATATTGTATCAAATTATCATGGGAGTGGAGTGGTGGCGAAAGTTTGATTCAGAATCAATTTGAATGAGAACACCCTGACGTTGTCCCTGAAGGTTGGACAGGAGTTGGTGATCCCTATGTATGTTGTAGAGACTTAAGGCAATCTTCCCTGATGGCCAAATGTACACAAACACACACTCGCACCTCTGCTGAAGCCCACTCCAGACGTGCCCTTACTTCTTGCTCGGAAGGATTGGAATCTTACTTTGATGTGGCTACTGCTAATTTCTTACCAGATTATTATGGGGTTAATTGTGACAACAAACTCACAGTAGACCTGGTGCTCATTTTCTTTACAATCTACCCTTTGACTTTATGGCAAGAGGAAGCTTTGGGTGAGTGGGTCACGTAGAAGCTTGACAATGAGGCCATATCTCGCCAGACCTCCCCTGTGTACTCACCTCTTCTCTATGTGGAAAAAGCAGATGGGACTTTATGTTCTTACGTGGATCATGGTAACCTGAGCAATGTTACTGTCCCTGATCTGCACCTAATTCTGGTGGGGCAAAAATTGCTCGCTATGTGGGGAAGGCCAAGGTATTCTCCAAATTGGATTTCTTAAATGCTTCTAATCAAATTCTCATCAAGGAGGTCAGGAGTGGCTTACTGCATTCTAAACCAGGAAGGGTTTTTTCAATTCGGGTCATGCCTTTTGGGCTCAAAAATGTGCCAGCAATCTTACAACGTCATATTGATGCGACCTTGGGTAGAGTTGTTGGGAGTGTTCACGGTAGCCTACATAGATGACATTCTGGTTTTCCACTGATCTAGCATCCCATGCAATCCACCTGAAACAAGTAGTTGAGAATTTGAGGGAGGCAAAGCTAGCCCTGAAAATAAATAAGTGCGAGTTTTTTCATGTCCCAGATCACTTTCCTGGGCAACACTGTTTACAACCAAGGCCACATGATCACTCTAACAAGGAGAGGTAAATTCGTGAGTGGCCCACGCCAACCTTGGTTAAGATGTTGAGTAGCATTTTGGGGGCTCGCACCTTCCTGAAAAAGTTTGGCCAAGTCTTTTTGAGATAGTAGTGCCTTTATATAAGGCAAGTGGTGCCAAAGCTCTTCAGTGGTCCTCTACACTGAAGGTTGCCTTCCAAGCAGTTAAGAGTATTTTTCTGTCCACGTCAGTTCCCAAATAAGTGGATCCTGAGAGGGAGTTTATAATGGCCACAGATGCTTCCAACTTTGCTATAGCTTCTGCACCCTTGCAGGTGGGTGAAGATGGAGTCAAGCATATTACAGGTTATTTTTCTCAGAATATGTCCTTTCCAGAATTGAATTACGCTGTATATGACAAAGATCATTTGGCGGTTGTGGAAGTGCTTACATTGGCGCCAAAAATAAATAGTTTTTCTAACCTTTTCTTTGTTTGGACAGATCATTGGCCTTATCATACTACTGGGCTCCGCGTGTTTTAATTCCAAAGAAAACCTGGCGTCATGAGATCATTGCCCAGTTTATATTCTCCTATGAGTTTATGAAGTGCAAGGAGAATGGTTTGGGTGATGCTCTGAGCTAAAACCTTACGTTAGCGCCTGATCTCAAGGAGATTGAGGTGCACAACACACATTTGGCAATTTTCTGTTAAAGTGATAACATAGAAACCCTCCAACAGGGCGTGTGTGCCAGACTGCACTTCATTGAATAACTTGGAGGTGTATAGTATGTTCTTAAAGGTTGTCCTTCCAGTCACTATTGGAGGAAAACACTATAATACTTTCTGATTGCAAGCCGCATCAAGAGGATATAACAAAGGGGTACCATGTAAAGGATGAGATAATTTGGTACCAAGGGCGTTTATGGTTTCCTGTGTGATCAGGCCGCTTTTAGATGATCAGAGAACACCATGGCAGCTTAACTGTAGGGCACTCATGAAAGGCGAAGACTTTAGAGATGATCTGACGAACATATAACTGTAAGGGCCTGGTTGCACAGGTGGCGAGGTATTCTAAAGAATTCCTGGTTTGCAATAGGATGAAACCCAACCGTCATCCTCTCGTGGGGTTGTTGTTCCCCTTCCAAAAAGCAGCAGGACCCTGGACTTCCCTGTCATTGAATTTTTTTGAGAAGTTGCCCTTGTCAGAGGGGTACAATGCAATCATGGGTAGTGGTGGCCCGGTTTACTAAGTTTTCCCACTTCATGCATGCAAAACTACAATAACAATGGCTCAGATGGCGAAGTTATTTATCATACGTGTTAGCTCTCCATTGGGTGACCCAGGAGATTATCAATGATCGTGGACACCAGTTTAATTCTGTATATTAGGAAGAGTTGTGTAAAACTCTTCAGATTTGTCTCTGCCAATCTACTGCCTACCGCCACCCAATATGATGGGCAGACTGAACGAATGAGTCAGTGCTTAGAACAGTTTCTGCGGTGTTACTCTGCCGCAGATTATTCAGAATGAGCTTCCCATCTTTCCATGGCCTAATTTAACTATAACAATGCCCAACATGCATCCATAGGATAATCTCCATTTTTCGCCAATTATGGGTTTAAACATTCTTCACATAGAGCCCAGCTGCAGATCAAAAGCGGAAGCGGTGGTGGATTTCGCCAAGACCATCAAGAAAGTACACAATGGGGTTAACACGAATTTTAATCTAGCTATGCATGATTATAAGTAGAAGGCTAATAGTAAGGTATTGGTAGGTCATGTTTACAGGGAAGTGGATCTCGTGATGCTTGATGCTAGAAATATTCAATCAAGCTACCATGTAAAAAAGTGTGACCAAAGAGGGTAGGACCTTACTGCATTGTCATAGGGATGAGCCATGCCTCATACCAGTTGGATCTCCCCCATCAATACAGATCTTTGCCTTATTTCATAAAAATAAGCTGACGTTGAGTGAGGGTCCCACCAGAGACTCATGAGGCATACCTTGTCGATGGGGCACCAGAGTGGGAAGTTGGGGAAATTATAACCTCTCGCCATGTTATAAGAAGGCTTGAGTATTTGGTTTCTTGGAGGGGTTTGATGCGGAGGAGAAGAGTTGGGTATCAGCATACCATTGCATCCATGCCCAAGACTAATTGAAGCTTTTCATGGGCGGTTCCCCAAGTCAGCAGGTTCCAAGCCTAGAAAAATATCGCTTCCACTAATCTGGCCCCTGCCCACAAGAACTTCTCCTTGGCTGAAGCCCTGAAGGAGAGGTGGATCTCTAACAGAGCGGGAGGGTAATGTAATTTTTAAATGACACTGATGTTACTGATTGTAAGGACAAAGCAGGGCATAAGAAGGCGAAAAAAGCAAAGTTGGCGGGTCTGCATGACCTTAAGCATATCCTGGACCAACGCTGGGTAAGGTTAAGATATGCACAAGTTGGTCCTGGGGGTGAACGTGATGGTCAATTTGGCGTTCCATCCAGGGAGTTAAACGCACCAGCTTTGTTGTTAATGAGGACGGTTTATTACGGTTGCTAGAAGAATAAGGTTTCAAGACCTGTTTGATTTACAATATTTCTAGGTCTGGGAGGATTAGCAACAGTCAATATTTAAGTTCAGTCTTACTTGAGCTACAGTACCACAGAGGCTGAAACTTACGCTTTATTAGTCTATTTAGGCTTAATACCTCTTCCATGGAATGATTATTCTCCACCTAGTCTTTATTGTTGAGCCTAAGACCAACCTTCTTTGTTGTTTGACTTGCTTTTATAAAACCCGCGTTAAATCTACTTTTTTTAATGTTCCTTTGGGTGGACCTGTGTTCGGACCTCTTTGAGGAGGTGTCCAACAACATAGTGCATCTTGTTTTATCAAAATTTAACAATGAGATTCGGTGCACATCTGGATAATCCTGCTCCCATCAAGATTGAGGCACCCAACTATCCTACCCTAATCTGCACTTGGTTTTGGACTCCTCCTTGGGGTCCAGACCAAGTTTTGTCATTTCTTTGTTACCTAGTTATTCATACTGTGTTGTCTACCCTGTCCTTAGGTTCTCTCTTCTCTGGCACCTTTCAAGGTGCCCTTTTCTTAATTTAATTAGCGAATAGTTCCCATGTGGTGTGCCTGTACATTCTACACCACCTCACAGGGAACAAGAGAGTTACAAATAATCTTCTGGCAATTTTAATGGTTACCCTTCTAACTATTGTGGTTTTTTGGGAGTCATCTCTGAAAGTGCAGCAAAAGTCCCAGACATATTTCTTGGGGGCGTTACTTTCCCAACATAACTTTCCTCATCATTGTAGGCTTCATCTGCATCAATATGGGCGCAGTTGCATATTGTTATTTTTCAGGCTCTGTAACCACTTAAAGTTTTTTACATCATTCAGGAATTTACAGAATTGTTCTTTGCTTCATAAGCAGCCTTTTGGAACATCAATTCCAAGATTACTTAAGTCTCCTTCTTTTTGAAAGTTGTGACTTTTTCATATAGATCATTATTGATCTTCTTGATCTGCTCTACTACTTTCTGGGTTTTAATATTTGCTCTTTACGAGTAGATAGATTATGTTGTGACTCTGAATTCATTTTATTTAATTTAACCATCTACACTTCAGTCCACAACTTCCAAACTTTGATATTGTAAGTTATGTTTCAGATAACCCAGTAGTGCTATTTGGCCTGAAAGCTCAATCTCCCCCGCAGTGAACACAAAATGTAAACTTTTTCGTGCTTACTGTACAAGTTTAAATTTAATTGAGTGGATTTGAAGACAGAAAATTTGGGTACAGAGATAGTTGTATGAAGACATATATCCAATTGAGTTTCTTACACTTAATGGTATTAACACGCTTAGTATTTCTCTTACAAAAAGGTAATGCCAATCTCTCCTCGTATAACTTAGAAATAATCCCTTCAAAGGAACCTATCCCTTATAACTTTGATAACACTCAGTTGGCAACCAACTATAACAAGGGAATCTTTCCCTTCAACTCTTTAAACAAGAGATCATGAGAGAAAACATTGGATAAAGGAAAGATACTATTGCAATTTTATTGTGCCCTTGTGATTAAAGTTGGAAGGTTAGTTTTCCTTTATTATAAAAATAAACAATGAATTAAATAGGAAATATGGTTCATAACTCTTTTGGTGGCATTTTAATATGTAGGGAATCCATTTCCAAAGAACTTGACCCTAATGAGCTATCTTAAACATTGAAAACACTTCATCCACCTAGTTGAGATCCACCCCCAACTAGATCAAGACTCCCCATAGTTGATTTATAAAAGAGTGTCCCAACGCCTTTATCCAACTATAGCAGAATAATTTTTTATCTATCTCAACCTGTTTAGGTAATGAGACAATTAACTCATTGTAACAGGTTGCATCACTCAGGCTAACCCTCAAATTACTGCCAATCTAACCGTTGTCAACGCTTCAGTAACTCCAAAAACACCCTCGTCAATTGGTACAAATCCCAATTAATCAACATATGAAAGTCTAATTGTTGATGCATAAACCAACAATAAACTCCTTAATAAACATTGTTGTAAATCCAAAAAATTCATTAATATTCAACAAACTTGAGATTAAATCTATAATAAATTGACCTAATGTTTCAAGGGAAACAAATATGAACAATAATTATTAACATCAATAAATCTAATATCCCTTAAAGTTACTAAAGAAAACCAAAATAGGGCGAGATAGATAACTCATTATAGTATGTCCCAGCTGGATGATGTGGGCATTAAAATACCAAAAGGTTCTAAAAAATTACATAACCAATAGTAAGATGCAATATATTTAAGTTAAAGAATAAAGATGTTATATGCTTTGAGATTAACCTGATACTTTTTACTGTGTTTAGCTAAAGAGTCTTACCAGATAAGCAAAATTTAAAGGTAAAAATTAAAAATCGCAGTTTTTTCTTTGTAGCTAGGAAATTACATCTTAACAAAGGGCTTATAATTGGTTAGATATGGTTTGGACTATAAGCAGCTTTAAGTTAAATACAAATATTTTAGGTTTTTTGATCAAAATCATTCAGGATGAAGGTTGGTGGATAATTTAAATCTAAAGTTAAAAGAGATTTATTGGTATCCATATTTTAAATCTTTCCTATCCATTTTTAAGATATCTTTATAAATTTCCACATAAATTACTAAAAGTATAATCAAAGGACTGATTTCTTTGTTTCCCAGTACTAAACGTGGAATCTAACTTTAAGAGTACTGTTGGTCATTAATTATCTTGTTCATATGAAAATGGCGATTATGTCAAAGGAAGCTGGCGTGAGACTATTATACTATAATACTTACTTGATATTTCTAAACTCAGCACCTGCTCAATACTAATAAATGTATAAAGAAAGACTTGATAATGCTCCCTGAGCTGACTAATTGCATTTAGCCTCACCTTAAAACAAATATTATAGTAATTTAGTCATTAAATTTGACATTGATCAATCAGGATCAGATTAAAATTATCAAATGAGCAAAAAAACCTCAATAACCATTTCTACTATCACTATTTCCAAGTATTAAATATTTTAATTTTACTGCATGCTTTAATTCTCACAGATGAGGCGAGAACATTGCTTTTGGTTTAACAATTTCTCTGATTGTCATTAATTACCTCCTAATGAATATTCTTCATTCCACAATGCCTTGTAACTTAATGATTAGTTCTTTTATGTTGAAGTCCCAAGATAAATGCTAAGCCTTTCCTTAGCATGTTATTTCTGACAACAAAAATTACAATAAAAGATATTCAAATTTCACACTTTTTAATAGATTTTAGCCAATACTAGCATTACAAAAAATTTACTAGAATTTATAGTACATTTTTGCACTTAAACAATCATAGACTTAGTGCTTATAAACTGTTATTCTTGTTATGACATCTTTTGTATCAAGCACAAATAACCGAAAGATATGCTTATTTAACAAATAATAATTAAAAATTATGAAATTAGTATAGATATTTCTTTTTGAATTTTAAGTTACAAAGATAGATGATATTTTATTTAACTGAGGTAAGCTGACCAGGGGACAAACATTATTAAACTAAAAACTTAAACTAAAATAATGTAACTAATTGATTCAAACAAAACGCCCAAATGATCAATTGAATGAATCACACCTAACAGAACAAAAAAAAAGGTGGGCAGCGGAAACTGCTTATCCCTCCTTGGTAAAAAGGGAGGAGAGATCAGGGGGCTCATCTTCAGCAACAGCTATCTCTTCCCATAGTAAGGTGTGTGTCAAGGCAGATAGCAAGGGCGTTGGGGCATCGATGATATGTGGTTTGATATCACTGATGATTGGTACTTTTGAGTAATTACCAACCATAAAAATGGAAGTAATATATTTTGTTAAAGCTATCTTGGCTTTAATGTGGGTTTCTGGTAATTTAACAAATGTTACAATGTTGGTTCAGGTAATCTTAGTTTTTGGATTCCATGCTACAGTTACCAAGTTCTGGATAGCGTTGGTGAAATTTTCGTGTAGTAGTTTTACGTTAATATTACTTTTTAGAGTAAGATTTTCATAGATAACAGGAGGTGGAATTCCTCCTGTGAGCGCTGCCACTGATTTAGTAGTGGCTTTGTGGAGGGGATGGCAATCTGGTGTGGCAGCTGCTTCTACTGCAAGCTGGTGGTCACTGTGGAATGGTTTGGCATTTGGCGTTAAAGCATATAAATGAGGGGGGAATTCTGCATCCCATATTGCATTTCAGAACTGGTCAACTTACAGTGATAAAATTCGAGGTGGGTCAACCTTGACAAATATACCACACCAAGAATTTTTCTAGCCAGTACAGGTTTTGAACTCAAAATCTGCACTTAGGGTGGAAGTAGTCTTACCTGCTTGGCTAACCACCCTTTCAACTTACAGTGATGGTTCTTCAATGATATTACCTGATTCATCGATTTCATCCAAAAAACTCAAATGGTTCTGGCAAAATTGAAGTGGGGAATTGGCGTATAGTTGAGGATTGGTTGATTTGTTGGATGTTGTATGGGAACAGACTGGGGTCCAATCCTGCACTTGATTGGAAGATTAATGCGTGGCACTGGGTAAGGTGGAGGCTGATTGATGGCTGCAGGTGCAGCTGCAGCAACAGACTTTGTGGGAGGGGAGGTAGGATTGTACCCCATGCCAGAATTAATGCAGGGTAGGCGGCGGATTGGTGGCTGTCAGACAAACTATCAGCGCCATTGGAAGCTGCTAGATATGGGCATAGGTGTTTTAAGTGGTCAAAGTCAAAACAGGATGGAAAAATCATCCATCTGCCCTATACGCGGGCCTAGAATGGATTGTGGGGGCAGAGGGGATAACGGCATGAGGGGGAATTAATGAGCAATTTTATTTGTTTCAGGGCTGATTGTGGCATATGCCCAAAGCCAGCGAGGCATGTGTCCCCATTTGGGACCACAAATTGCAAGATGGGGTTGGAGCCATAGGCTGCCAAACCTTCCATCAGCTCCTGGTGGAGCACCTCAGGGGAAAGGTGGGTGGGCATACCAGCAAACTGAACAACCAAAGTGGTGTCCGCTGGGAGCCAGGTCCAAGTTGTTAGGAGAGGTGTATCCTGGAAGACCAGGGGCATCGTTGCTGCAGTGGTGGCATCAGCTTCACAGGTGAAACTAAGATCAAAGTACCCCTTGTAGGGGCGGAAGTTGATAAAACGTACAGGATGCATTATTGCCTGAGCCATTTTGATAATGGCTTGGTCGTTGTATGGGAATAGTTTCCCATATTCGACCCTAAGGCCAAATTGCATGTTGCTCCTGGGGAGCACCAGGGGGCAGCGTGGCACTGCTTGGGTTTGAGCGAGGTGGGCGTCGAGATCCTTGGGAGGAAAGAATTGTCCCAGGGGTTTGGTGTGACTGGGCGAGCTAGTCTGAGCACATTTTCCTCTCAGCAGGAAAATGGCAGGGGTTTTGCCGCTTCCCCACACTGGGGCAGCTGGTGGGGAATACAATGACATTGGAGCGAAATTACAGTGGGTGATAAGGTTTTACTTTTATTAACTGAAAAAATTGCTTGGAAAGTTATGCTGAGCAGAAAGAGAGTTATAATATAGCAGATATTACAATTTGCAAGAACTTGGATAAAAGAGGTTAAATCAAGTAAAAAGACTTATACTGTATGGAAATTTACCTTATTAAAAGTATAAGTCACATTTTAAAAAATAAAATGGAATATGATAAGCTTTCTTCTCATCTTTAGTTTACATAAGTTATATAAAAATAATCTATAAGATATGTACTTCAATAACTAGTAAAAGCAAATAAGATAATTTCTATTACATTCAAATACATAAAGTTATAGACTTCATATGTAAGAGACTTTCATTATTAGGCATATTTTTGCAAAAAATATCCACAATGCATTTTATTTCATGCTTTTCTTTATTTCTTAGCATTAGTTCTGCACAACCTAAAAGGGGGAGCCGCCATGCATCATGCATGCTTTTCTTTATACCAATTTCTTTTTTCTCCATTTAAAAGTGTAATACTGTCATATTTGCCATAATAGGTGTGAAGCCTCGACCTTAGGCTTTACTTCAAGCATATATAGCCATTATCAGCCTGCATTTATTATGATCTATTTAGCAATTGAGAATTTATCAAGGTTATAGCTTAAAATCTTAATATATTTTTTGCATAACATCAAATGGTTAAAAATGACAGATTCTTAACTAAATGATCTTGGGATATATTTCCTTATCAGCTCTTCACCTAACAATGCACCCAAGCGGACTCCATTCTCACCCTGTGAGATAATTATTATGAATTTTAAAATACAATGTTATATTTACCTCTCAGAATCTCCAGTGCATTGCTTTTTAGTTATATACAATCTAAATCATCCCAATGTCATGTAAACATTATTATACTTGGGCAATGCATTAGTGTTCCTATGAAGTATTATAAAGAGCTTTCTGGAAATCTCATCCTATTCACCACCAGACTAATGCAAAGCTAAATGTAGATATTTCCTTTCTGTTGTATTCCTGAATAACTAAGCTTTATCCAGATTATGCCTATTAACTCCCTATCTTCCTCTAATTTATATATAAAATTGGTTTTATCTTAGCACTATATTTAGTGCTACTATCTTCTTAAGTAACATTTACAATAAAATTTTAGCATATTTTTATTTTTTAGTTATATTTTAGATGGGGAAAGTCTCATTAAACGCCATGATCTTTAAACCCTGCCTTCAAATAATCAAGCCTCCAGGAGTTCACCCTTTTATTCTAAAAGATACGCTGATTAAAAGACTTATATCATTATAATAAATAAAAACTTAAATGGATTATGATTTCTTATCAACTTAAAGTAACTGTTGAGTGTTAAATAATGACGAGGCAGAATTGGTCATTAACTTCATTTTAAAAGCTATATGTAAATTTATATACATATCCTATTAGCAATCATCAACTATAATTTCAGAAAAATAAGTTTAAAATACTTACAATTGTTTTTGTATACAGAAACTAGTTACTTTTTTATAGATTACCAAAGCTGACCATTTTCTCACACTTAAATAACGAGTAACATTATTATTTGCTTTGACTACTTTTTGGTCAAATTTAAAACTGTGAATATGTTACACCAACACTTAATGTCATGCTGCCCTCCTTTTCCAAGTGAATTAGTTTAACACCTGCTGCCTTTTCATGTGGTGGTTATTTGCCGCCTCCTAATGTTTTTCAGCTGCTGTCAAATCGCGCCTATCTGGATCATCTAACCCACACAACACATCCAGTTGCTTCATACTTCCTTGGGACCTAACACTTAACCTCATGAACTCAAAGGCAGTGCTTCACAGTCCTAGTGCTCTACTGGAGAAAAATGCAGGTCATCTTTTGGTTTGGATGTGAGACCCTCTTTCCCTATATTGAAGCTATCCTTTTTGGCTCTGGTGATAATGATGGCTGCTGACTCTATTAACTTCTTCTCCTTCAAGCGGTTTCTTAAATATGGCTTCTTTTGTAAAGCAATGTCACAATAGTGATGACAGTTGCTAGATTATAATATTATACCAATTCCCATCACATGCACTTGGTTGCTGGCGGACATAAACCCCATATTACAGTTTGCAGGCTTATACACTCACCTCCCCCCAATGTACTTCGCCAGAAGCTTCTGTCAGGTCTAAGAGCCTATGTATAAGTTCCCATTTTACAGCTTGTGGTCCCTATAGGGGCTTTCAACTAGCAGTTTCACGCGCTATTTTTGATGATTTACCCCATAACATTAACATCCCCCTTAAGATTATTCACATGCTGCTGTCCATTAGTAACCTGATCATTCATTCTGTGCCCATGTGAAGGTTAAATAGCATGTATGTTTTTTGTATTGTGGATTAGATCACTCAAAGCGCAACTGCCCCTTTTACTATGCAACTGCACTAAGTTTCCAACACACATCCAGTTTATCACCAAATCATATTCTTGCAATTCTGATATGACTGGATGATAAACCCTAAGTTGTTATGATGGAACAGATGGAATCCGCCAAGTTTGATTTAAGATATAGAAATTTGAGCGTTTTGAAATGAGGCGAACCTTGGTTTTTTGGAAATCGCCTCAAATTAGGCAATTGTGAAATTAATGAATGAAGAATTGACCGAACCAATGTGATATGGTGAGTTAAATTACTAAGCCATGAAGTGGTAGCATCTGAAGTCACTACAATATAGGCGAGATGAGATGATTAAGAGGAGGAGGTTGTTTGTAGTTTAGAGTTAGTGGAACAGTGAGATTCTGCTGTATTAAATATATTAAAATAAAGAAGAATTGTGGGAGCAAGTGCTCTATTTTTATTTTAAGTTTATTCTGTTATTTCCAGAGTGACGATTGTCACATTGTTGGTCCTAATTGCTCAGTGGGTTAAACCCTGTGCAAAAACCCTTTGGCGTATCTCTCAAATACCGCCGATTTTACAACAGTGGTGCTCACAACAGGGGGCTTATTGATCAAGTATAAAATGAAAAAACTCAGTTGCCAGCTATGTTTCATCAATGCTGTTTTTATAGATATTCTACTCAACACTCTGGGTCAGTTGCCTATGAAGAGCTGAAACTGGCTTTGGACACTGTGCTTAAAAAAACAAGATGAGCTGCTTCAGGAGGTTTGCTGCAATAAGCTGCCCCATTCAATTGTGAAGGGAATATTCATGGGTTCTTTAAGCGATTTAATTTGCAATTGAAGGAGTCTCTGATCAACGATGAGCAAAACTGTAGATTTCTTCCTTGGATGCCGGAAGTACTGATCAAGTTATCTGTTACCTTTCCGGCAGTTTTATTACATAACAAGAAGTCAAAGAGACAGTGCTGTGGTTATTCAGCGGAACTGCAAAGATGTCACAGCGGAAGGCCGAATTTTTGACCATCAAGTTTCAGAGGAATGAGACCCTCACCACGCTTGCTGAGCGATTTATGGTAGAAGCACACATGCTAATTGGGGCCAGAATTTTAGCCAAATTAAATGTGTGTATTGCGATTACTTCTGCTGTAAAGCCATATTAGAGTTACAGAACATTATGGCCCCACTGTTGGATGAAGATGTACCTTTGCTTTAAGTTGTTCAGTATTTGCACTGTATATCAGCCAACTTCCCTCCACCTAATATTAAACGGAATCCTTCTGCTATAACTGCCAAATCGTCTTATTTGGGGGACTCTGCTAGTCCAGTTCACACACCACCAAGTTACCCTCAGCAGTTAATCATCCACCCCATACCTGCTTATTGTCCTTGGTCTAACTATCACCTTAAACCTGTTTATGCTGCCCACTTCCAGCCCAACTCTCGTTGTAGCTTGTTTCATATTAATCAGGGACGTGGGCCCTATGGGGTCAGCTGTTTCAAATGCAGTCCACAGGGGCCTCTGGAACGATGGTGCCCTAATCAACTGGTCTCTTGTGTACAGCTGGAACAGTGTGGCCAGGGAAAAGTCAGAGCGGAATAGAGAAGGGACTCTCTATCTCCGCTATACCAGACGTCACACCTGAACCCAAATTAGAATATTCAGTGGAAGTTCCCTTGCACAATGAATTAGTTTTATATCAGCAGCCAGTTGGGGGTGAATGTTTTAACACAAGTGCAGTCTGCGGCTATGGCAGAAGAGGGGTCCCAGATGTAGGTTAAGACGTATGCTTGCCAAATGTTCAATCAAGTAAGTCCTGAAAAGTTAGACCCCTCCTTGGATGCACTCTTTTTGCAAGCAGTAAGCGCCGCTCTTCTAGTCAAAACTTATAAAACAATACCCCAGAATTGGTAAGGGGATTGCATGTTTCCTTGGAAACAGGGATTCCTTAAATGTCCATGTTATAAACAGTCGATATGCATCTTACTCCAAATGTATATACTGCAAACTGGTAGTAGCTAAAACCCAAGTCCGTGCCATCATAAATACCGGTGCCCCTGTCAATATAGTCTCCACAAAGTTGGTTGCCAAGTTGTTATTAAAACAGGACGTGGACCACTGGGTGGTATATGGAACTTCTGGAGCGGATACCACGATCTCTGAGGGAGCCTACAGTGTGCTTCCATTGTGGTTTGGTTCTATTGTCATGGTAGCCCCAGCTATAGTGTTATCAGATAGCAATTATGATCTGCTAATTCAAACCGCCTTCTTGCAACACTATGTGGCTGTAATTGATATGATGGACAAGTTTTTGAATTATTGGGTCAGCGAATCCCAATACAATTTACCTCTAGCGGAGTGCCAAATGATCCAGTGCATATGGGGAATATCAATCTAGTTTATAGCGAAGGAGTAATCCCAGTGCACTACCATCATTTAAAAGGCAAAACTCAGGCCCTTCCTCAACAGATTTATGAATAATAAAGGGCTGCCGCACAGAGCTTCTGGACCTATATCTATTACATCTGGGCATCAAGTTATAGTAAACACTGACTTGGTGATAGTTGTTCCAGATGGACTCTATGGGGAGGTTATTGGGCCATATCAGAAATTGCTGTTTGAGCCCCACGTGGCCCCAGTAATTATATTACCTGGGCAGGGGGAGATCAAAGTTTTACTTTCAAATATCCAAATGGTACGACTGCAAATCCGCCGCCACCAAATAGTGGCATATTTGCACTTAATCCCCATATAGGAGGTTCTTTCAGTTCATGAATTTAGGTCGCTGGAAGAATTCGGTCTTCCTTTCAAACCACAGCTCAATGTAATGGCAGTTGTATCGTGCAACAAATTAATAGGGCTGTTGGGACCATAGAAGGATAGGGCAATCGCTTTACTTAAAAAATATAAAGAGATTTTTGCTGTCAATGACCACAATTTAGGATGCGCGTGGGGGTGGTTCATAGGCTGGACACTGGAGATCATCCTCCCATCAGGTCAAGGCCAATCCGCCGATCAAGGGTGGCAGAAGAAGTAGTAAATGAGAAAATTGACAAGCTATTAGCGCAAAGGATGCTTGAACCATCCAAGAGTCAGTGGGCTTCGCCCATTCTGATTGTAAAAAAGAAAGATGGCACTAACCGTGTAGTAATAGACTACTGAAAGCTCAACAGCATCAACAAAAAGGACTCCTATCCCTTACCACGGATTGATGACACTTTGGATTGGCTAGGAGGAGCTCAGTTCTTCTCAGCTATGGACCTGATCTCGGGCTACTGGCAAATTGAGTTGCCACTGGTGGAGGAGGAAAAGTGCGCTGTAATTACATCTAAAGGTCTTTTCCAACCAACCTGGATGCCATAAGGGCTGTGTAATGCCCCAACTACGGTTCACAGGCTATGGATACTATTCTTGGGGACCTAAAACTGTCATATGTGCTTTTATACCTTGATGACATTAATGTTTTTTCCTGAACCTTTTCTGAAACCTCGATCATTTAGAAGCTGTATTCCGCCAGCTCGCTGAGGCCAACATCAAGATCAAACCCCGAAAAGTCACTTTTTTAAGGACCAGCTGGAGTACCTGAGGTTCGTGGTTGATGCCACAGGGTTGAGACCTCAACCAGCTAAGGTGAAAGCTATACATAAAATGACTAAACCCAATAGCAAGCAGGATATACATGTCTTTTTGGGAATGATCAGATATTACCGGTGCTTCATCCCTAACTTCAGCTGTATTGGGACCCACTATTTGAGCTATTAAGAAAGGACACTATGTTTGAATGGGAGGAACGTCAGCAACGCGCTTTTGATACACTTCAAATGGCATTAACCAGTGCGCTGGTGTTATGCTAGCCCAACTTTGAAAAAAAGTTTATTGTTCAGATAGATGAATCCCTTCCCGCTGTAGGGGCAGTCATATCTCAGAAAGATGAGGAAGGAGAAGAGCTCCCCATAGCATATTGAAGTCGTAGCTTTCACAGCGATGAACGCAATTATACCATGACCAGCAAGAGTGCTTAGCGAGGATCTATGCATATAAGCAATTTTGGGTGTATTTGAATGGGGTGAAATTTAAAGTTGTAGTGGACCATGCCTCACTATGCTGGTTATAAAATCTTAAAGAACTGGAAGGGCGTCTGGCCTGATGGGCTCTTAAATTACAGGCATACAATTGGAAATTTCTTCATCAACCCGGAGAAAAACACCAGAATGCTGATTGTTCATCGAGATTACCCACGATTGCAGTTACAGTGGATCAGTTTGATATCATGTTCAATAAGATGCTTAGTGGCAAGTATGATGATGAACCGCCCCCAGTCATCAAGGTATTGAACGGAATAAGGGCCAATACATTCCAGAAAAATGGTGAATTGTATAAGTGGATAGGGGACACTACCATGAATTTCCCAAGACCTTCTGCCCGCCCAACTATTATTATGAGTACACACCAAGCGGTTGGACATGGTGGAATATGTAATACCATGGAATTATTGTGGCATTGGTTATTGGGAAAGCATGAACTTTGATGTACTTGATACTATCTCCTCCTGCCACCAATGCCAAGTGGAAAAGCCGTTCTTCCAGAAGACTTCATACTGGTTAGTGAAGCCACACTTTGCCTGTCACACTGTTTCAATTGATGTTGTGGGTCCCTTGCCAAAAGGGGCAAACTGGTCCAGATACATCCTGGTAGCAATTGGCCACTTGACTAGGTGGGTTGAGGCGCGACCATTATGCGATTTGGGGGCACTAACGGTGGCCAAGTTTGTTATGGAGTGTATAATTCAGCAACATGGTTGTCCCCAGTTCATCCTTACTGACAACGGAACAAACTTCTCTTCACACATTCTACCAAATTGTAACAAGTTAATGGCCATCAGAGGGGTTTTGACAACCCTATACCACCCCAAATCTAATAGAATAGTGGAGCAGGTCAATGGGACTTTAGTGAACATAATCCATAAATTATTAGCAGATTGACCCTTAGATTGGAGCTCCCTTTTGTCCACCGTTATCTTTGCTTATTTTAAATTTTATCATTCAGCCATGGGGAAGAGTCCTTTTCAATTACTATACAGCTGACACCCTGCCTTCCCGGTGCTGGTATACTCCTGTGTAGAAGATACTGGCAGAATCGATCCCCAATGCTATTTGATGACTCTAGCTGATACTTGATCAAATTGCAAACCAAAGCATAATCTTTCAGTTTAGCCAAGAAGATTAAGAATCAAGATGCTGATCAGGCATGGAATAGTGGGTTAGCCCAGTTCAAAAATGGAGACATGGTCCTATTCCATGATCAACACAGTTTTTGGTGGAAACACAAGTTAGCCAGTATCTGGTTTGGGCCGTTCAAAGTTATTGAGAAGACTGGGGTGGATGCATATACTATCAAGGACCCTGCTAGCAGTAGGATCATCAACTGAGTGCATGCAAAGTTCCTCCAGGCATATAAGCAATAGGAGCATTATCATCTAGTCAAGGAGGGGGTGATGTGTGATTCCGATATGACTGGACAATAAGCCCTAAGTCATTATGATGGAATGGGTGGAATACGCTGAGTTTGATATGAGTTATAGAAACTGAGCGCCTTGAAATGAGGCAATACTGGGTTTTTGGGAAATCACCTTGAATTAAGCAATTGTAAAATAAATTAATGAAGAATTGACTGAACCAATGATTTTATGGCAAATCAATTATATTAAGCCACGAAGTGGTAGCATCAGAAGTCAATACAATTTAGGCGAGATGAGATGATTAAGAGGTGGAGATTGTTGTAGTTTAGAGTTAGAAGAACAGCGAGATTCTGCTGTAATAAATATCAAATAAAGAAGAATTGTGGGAGCAAGTGCTCCATTTTTATTTTAAGTTTTTTTCTGTTATTTCCAGAGCGACGATTGTCACATTGTTGGTCCTAATTGCTCAGTGGGTTAAACCCTGTGTAAAAACCCTTAGGTGTATCTCTCAAATACCGCTGATTTTACAACACAGATAATACTTCTCCCTGGGTTATCTACTCTCCCCTCTTAAAAAATATATGATTTTACCTATAAAAATGCCGCTAATCAGGCTTTCCTTAGGTAGGCAATCCTGAAATAATTCCGTCACACCATCATCAATCCTCGCCTCATTCAGATGGGATGTCGCTTAGACCACATTTAGAGCTTCAACACCCAATTTTAATCTCCAGCCCAATTCCACTCATGCATGGAAGTACCAAGTTAAGGCTAATCATAACCCCTGGCATATTTAAATGAGGTGACAGAATTGAATAAACTAATTCCTTATATAACTGATCCAGTTAATTTTAACAATTTTTAAATGTATATTATAACTCAAATTCTATTCTCACCATTATGCGCTAAAGCCAAGTTCTGCCCATATGAAAGTGACCATAAGCTCTTGATAACTTCAGTGGTCTCACCCAAATGCTGCCCACACTGCAAGGTTGTTGCTTTTTCTAATTTACTGGAAGCGGCGTTCCCCTTCCCACCTTCCTATCTGACTTCTTCACCATTGCCAAGCGCAAAATTCTCACACTCTATACAAAAAAAATCATATGGTCTGAGCCATTGCCAATAAATGAAATTCAACATTCAAGGGTAATGCGTTTCAGTTTTGCCGCCTTTGCCTCTCCTCCACAATATCAAATCCAAATGGAACATTACCTCACTAAAATTATAAACTTAATGTTTGCAACTATGCTGTGCGTGAATCAGGTTTTTAACTAACCCACTTTTTCCACAGAGAGGTCTCAAACAAGAGGACCCTTTAAGCTCTCTACTATACAATATTAGTCTGGATCCCCTAATCCGGAATACAAACGCACTTCTCAATGGAATCAATGTCTATAGCCAACAAACAGTCAAAATGATGGCTTTCGCTGATGACTGCGTGGTGGGTATATCCAACAACCAGGATGCTCACAGAATTGAGAAGATAATACAAGAGTACTATTCATAAAACAGCGCATCACTTAACACTAAAAAAACGGAAATCATACTCCTGAGGAAATATCAGACCCATTGGACACCATTTACCCTGGGTCAACAGACCAATACAACATCAAGACTCATCACCAGACATAGGAGGCGAAGATTAGCAATTACCCCACTGGAACTTCCCTTCACTACCAAGCTGGCAGCTGGACCATTCCATCACTTGGGGATATGGTTGGAAACAGGAGGATACGTCGACTCCATTATGGAAAATCAACTTCCAGATAAAATAACAAAATACATTGCCTCCTTACATAGATATCAAACAGGTCTAACAGGAAGGGTCACGATAGCTAACTCCATGATACTATCAATATATGTTTTATGGCCCATGCAATTGCTTTATCACTGTCCTTTTATAGTACAATTTACGCCTTAATACAGGCATGGCTTTGGTCCAACCATAACTCCTCTGTACGCCTTTTAACCTATTTGGCCCTAGGAGGAATGGGGGTATGGATCTAACTAATCATGTAGAGCAAGAGACCCATATACTAGGATCCTGGATAGCTCAGGTGACTAGTCCAGACTTTCCAGGCATACATTGGGCCAGAAGGCAAGATCTAATTTTACACGATCACTCTAATTAAGAAACCAGATCATCCAAACACATTAATCAAGTATCTGGCGTCTCATACTACAACTGCAGGACCACATGGCACTCCTGTACACTGTAAACGGATACTTCTAGCCATAAAAAGAAGAGTGGAAGATTTACATATATGGCCAGATCAGTCACCAAGGACGCTCAAGGCTAACTTAAAGACTGGAAGTTAATGGCCAAATAGTCACAGATAACATAATAAGCAGAAATCTGAGTACCATATTCAGGATTGATTACATGGATCATATGGATATACCATATAACCTGGAGACCCAAAGAAGAGTCAGGAGATACACACAACACTCACTACTACAACCCAGGATATGAGCACATGTGTTGAGATGTATGAGGAGAGTATATCACACAGCAGAGCGATCAAACGCTGCCCACTCTTCATGCACAATATGTAGCCAATATGGAAGCCTAGTACACCGTTTAGAACAATGTCCAACATCAGTAGCTATATGGAAAGAGGTCATGCGCCTATTCTGCCAAGACAGTGCACAATCATTTAGTTTGGCTAGGAACATGTTTGCTCTCAACATGAAGTCACCTATTCATTCATCCCTACGGGCGTTGATAGTAGTAATAGCACTATGGACAAACCATACTATAGTACTGGAGTCATTTACAGGAGCAACGCCTACTCTCCAAGAAGCCGTTAATAGTTTTGACTACCATATATTGGAACTTTTCCAAGAGAGTTGTTTGGAAACATGAACCCACTCAACAGAAGGACAATCAATACATGGTTCCCCATATGGTTCCTAAAAATTATTTCTTTCCCATACTCATGCTGCATCCAAGGATAAGCCAGAATAAACCCCCTACCGTCCTAACTTTTGTGGTCCTGGAGACAACAAGAGGGGCTTCAAACCCTCTGGGGTGTTTTTAATTAATTACTGTTAATTATTATTTTATCCTCAAAATATCAGAAGTGTATTTCCCTTAATCACCTTCCCCTATAAATCTGAAAAATGTTTGCAACTATGCTTATTCCAAACAGCCCACCATTTGTTAAGGTGGAACCCCATCCAATAGGTGTTCCCAATCCGCTGCTTTCCACCATGATTAGGTTCTGTCAGAACTTAGCTACCAAAGAAAGCGCCTGACCACCCTCCTCCTCAGCCATGGTTAGATAAGCATTTCAGTGATTTTGGTTGAATGAAATGTTTTTATTTTGATTATTCATTTTCCTTGCATCCCCCATACTCAAATGCATTGTATCCAGTCACACACTCTAAAAATTAACCAAAAAATCTATAAATTTTTAAAATCAAGTCAATTAGTTGTATAGGCGACCCAATTCATCTAATAAGGGTAATGAATTAACTTATAGCTTTTATTTTATAGCTCTAAATGCTAACTTAGTGCCTAATTTTCTTTAACCCAAACAATTAAATCAAAAACAATATCTTAGATCCCAACTAGCCTCTATTTGGAGTAGACTATTTAATCAACAATGTATAGATATAGGAGGGTTGAATATTTAGTTACAAACGAAGGCTCACGCTCATTGATAAGTTTTAAGAGCTTTAAAAAATTTACCCCACAAACTTAAGATATAGAAGAGCTAATACCAATAGTGGCGCAAAGGCACATGAACTACAAGAAAGTCCAATTATAAGGCTATATAACCAGATGTGACAATAAATTCTTATTCCCTTCAGGAGGGAAGGATATTGATGAGAACTTCTTATCTTAAAAAATTAGATATTAATAAAAAGAACCCCTCAATGTGGTGGAGTCATCAATTGTAAGGGGTATTTGGGAAGAAGACCAGAGTGCAGTTAAAACTAAATCAAATATTATGAAGTCACTTATGAGCTGTGATCTTAGAAACTTCTTCCCATAAAAGCATGTGCTGATATCAAGGTAATGCCAGACAGGCTTTAACTATAAATTAAAATAGATAAAATAACCATAGCATCCTTTTCCAAATACACAAATTTAAAAGTTCCAACATTATTTCTCCTAGACTTTGTAGATTTAGTGAGAATGGGGATGGATTGCGGTATAGTGTCCACAACTTTTCTGGTAATAAGGGAGATACACATTGGAAGCATGAGTTTGGATCAGTTTACTCTATGAGAAAGATATGAGTTATTAATTTGGCAACTGCATGAAGGTCTCTCTCCTATGAACAAAAATGGATTGGAACCATAGCCATCTCCACAATTAAAATATACTTTACAGTTTATACATAAACTCCTTAAGCTGCTTAAGCCTTGAGAGGTGTTTCAGCACATCCAGACCTGCTTAAGCCACGTGGTGACCCAAGAAATTTTAAAGTACAATTGATTGCTTTATGTTTTAGCTCATATTTCTGATTAGTTCTTTGATAATCCTATGATAGAAGCATATAAACTCATTGAAAAAAAGGTAATATAATGTTTGCTTTTGTGAGAACCGCTAGTGCTAAAAAATAATTCTCACTTTTGTTTTCATTTGCTGATTTACTTTATCAACCATTGAAGATATAGAAAATCTTTTAAGTGACAACTGAAGGATTAATCACATTGATAATTTGTTGAATTTTTTATTTCCAACTAAAAACCAAAGGCAAAGGGATAAAAACTTATAGACGTGAAGTAAGGGCAAATGAAAAAGCAAAACAATCCAGTTTATAATAAGAACCAACAGTGACATTCTATAACACACTTAAGTTTTTTAGATATATTTGACTGCTAATTATTAACTAACATATGTCCCAAGTGAACGATTAAATTATTAACCTACAGCCTAACATTTTTTAGCACTAGGTGGTCCCAACCATACAGCCTAACATTTTGTCTCATACTTAATTCTTCTTTTGTTATACTCAAATTTAATACATCTATTAAACAACAGAATTTCTATCTCTACCAATAGGCTAAGCCATCTCTAGTAATAATCTTAGGCTCTGATAGAACTTGTCCTGTAACGCTAAAAATTTAAATCTTAGATTTTGAGTATGTTTCTGTTTATCTTTCCAGATATACTAAGAATCAACATAAACTGTTAGATTGACCATTTTTTAGATTAAATCCCTAATCATCACTTTAATTTCCAGTTTCTCTTAACTCTCCTTAGAGTTTTTAAAGTTTTCCTAGCAATGCTTTTACCAAATTAGTTTTACACATATGATAATGGATTAACCCTGTATTTTTTTAACAGCCATTTTGAATGAAATTTGATTACCTCTAAATTGGGACAACATGTGTCTAAAATAAGTATAGTTTATAAACATGAGGCAGGCTAGGAAATGGGGTCAAAGAATATTTTGTTTTCAAGTACCTTTTTGCAACAGTAGCATTCCATCTTAACTGAAAGTATAATAAAGACTACAGGAATTATAAAACTTACATAACTCAAGACTTCTACATATACTATGAGTTAGCGTAAAAACATTGTGCTTTGCTGAGACCTTTTATCATTACACCCCGTTTATATACTATACTTTTACTATTTAGTATCTTGTCACAGTAAGATATAAATTTCATGGTGCACAAAATCTATGTTTATTAGTATAAATGAATTTTTTAATGACTATTGTAATCAGAAAATAATATACTTTAGAGCTATATACCAGTTATTATAGTATCTTAAATAAGCTGTGTCTCAAAGAATTGCATTTAGTCTGTAATTGAGTGTCGCCAGAGATTCAAAAGAGAGAAATATTTCAAAGTACCCTTCAAGTAAATTAAGGTTCTTTTCAAAGTAATTGGCAAAAGATGAGTTATGTCAGCACTAGAAATAGTAAGTTCAGCTAAAATTTGATATGATAAGAAGGTGAAGGAAGTCCAGAAAATTACCCAAAATTCAAAAACTACTTTATTGTTAAGAGGTTAATAGAAAAAAATTATATTAATACAATAAGGAAAAATTGGGATTGTATGACATTATGAAACATAATCTATTGATACTGAGATGGTTATAAGCATTGAAGACCACAAAATTTTCCACTTAATAGTGATATTTAATTCTTTGCAATTGAGGTTTCTTACTTTCATTACTTATTTTATCTTAAAGTTTATCTTTTTGTTAAGCACTAAAGTATCACAAATTTTTGAATTATATACTTTGATTACAATTTCTCATCTCTCTTTTAGTACTTGAGTTAGATTTCTTGACCACTTTGCAGATTTTTGCTTCTCATTCACTTGCTAAACTTTCCCAAGAAATCCTTTGCTATTTTAGGTATGCTCCATCTGACTCCCTGCTATTTAGTTATGTTTTATATAATTGTTGTAAAAACCTGCATTATCATAATTTGAACCACCACTTCAGATATTCCTTACTTCTTACTGCAAATTATTAGTCTTCTCACACTTTGTCCCTCTGGACTTGAGTTCCTATCTTCCTATGGGACCCTATAATTATAGATAATGTTTATATTCATCTTTTTCTACTAATTTGATATTCAAAAAATAAATATTTACCAATAAAATAAAGCTGTATAAAGTTAACTTTATAATTATAGATCATAGGAAATTTTAAAAACAGTTTTGGTCTATATACGATTTAATTAAACTATATTTATAAACATTTATTTAATCACTATAGGCTATCTATTCTACCAAAGCTTTTTGAGATACAAGTATTAATAAAGATATATATGACCATTTACCTTCTATAATTTGCTAAATATGTTATTACCTTTTGCATCAAAAACTTTATTGTAAATTTTATAACATATAAAAGAATTTGTTCCATCATATGAAGTTTAAGCACTATATTATATATGTAAAAATAGTTTTTTGTAATAAATATCAGTAGTATTCAGAAATTACCATTCACAATTTTTTATCTTTAAACATAATACTTTCTCAATAATCTAACTTACAGGAAATTTTTAAACTATTGTGGTTAGCTATGGATTTTTATGATTTTAATGATTTACCATGCAAAACTTAGTTTTCATGTTTTTGTAAGAAACTGATCAAATATGGATAAATCAAAATGTTTTAATGTAATTAAGAGCATTGAATTTCTGATATAAAGGATAACGTATTGCGCCTAATCAGAAACGTTAAGGTATAAGGTTAAAGCATATAAATTCTATGCATTTTGGTACCGTCTTTGTCTCAGTATAAAACTAGTAATATATTTATGAGTTTGGCAGGATTTCTTTAAGTTGGTTAAATGAGTTCATATTATATTTGAAATAGTTAAAACCTTTGATGACTGATATTTTTTAATAAGAGATGAGCATCTTAGATGTCATAAAAAGGAGATAATTCAAACACTATTAAATTTCTAAAGTGATAAGATATTAGTTGCAAATGAAGTTTTATAACTTTATTAAGTTAGCTTATATACGATATCGGGTCTTAATTAGCATGGTATAAAAAGAATATGTAAGAAAATCCGTGCTTTATTTATAACATGTAGTCTTTTTCCAACTAAGACATTAGTAGCACAGTAATGACGCTAGATTTTCTAAAGATGAATCAATTCCTAAAAATTGACACTTTCCTGACAACAAATAGCTGAATAAATAAGTTGTTTTACAAATCCAGCTATGCAAAATAAAAACAGAAGAGTACCTTAATGATAGAAAGACGCTTCTTTTAACTAGTTCTTATGATGCAACACATTATCCTTATATTATACTAAGATTAGAATTTTATTACAATAAAACCATAAGAAGTTACTGTCTCTCAAGGTCACTGGACTAGTGATTTTTTTAACATCACCATCTCACCTGAGCTTGCTATGAATCAAACCACCGCATGATAGTCTGTCTAAGCGCATCTAGACCTGTGAATTATATGCTATTATAATATATCGTAAAGTTACATTTCAGTATCATCATTAGCAATAATAAGCATAGTTTAATACTTACACCACCTATAATTACCATAATGAAACCTAAAGGAGTACAGAATGCTGATTGATATATGTCTATCTCATCATGTGCTAAAACTAGCATGCAATAATATCATCTATATTAGCAACATATACATTAACACTATATTACAACATAAAGTTCCAATGAACCCCTATACATATAAAGCCATCAATTGATCTTCCACTTGGCAACAATCTTGAAGATAGATAAAAATCTTTGGATAACTCTGCAGAATTATGTTTATAAGATGTGCACTAGTTTTTTGCTAAGTTTATAAACAAAGCTTACACTAATTATACTTAATCAATAATATATTAAAATGACAATCTTTTTATGCCAATTCAACACCGAATTCTGATATCTCCCTCACTTTTGTGGACTTAGAGTTGCAATTTAAGGTTGAATCATTTAATTTTTATCTATTTTTGAATGAACTTTTGCATTTCATCTTCGTACTCCTACTTCTGGTCTTACTGACTTGGTCAGTGAAGCTTAAACAAGCTCCCCTCGATACCTTTTTAGGATTTTATCTGCACTGAAGCCATTAGTTCTAAGGCAAGTAGCATTAAACAAATGGTATTTCTGCTGGTCCATTAGTGGTTATGGCATAGTTTTCCAACCCCTTAAATCTCACCCTAGATTCCATCCTTTAAATTAAAGTATCTACTCATCCAGAAGATCTTTTTTCAGAAACGCTAAGCTCTACTGTAGGTCAATAAAGGTTTCCTTGTACCTAATACAAATAATGGTGTGAACTAATGATGATAGAGTTCAGAAGATTGATGCTGGTCTTTTATTGGAGGTGGAAAATGGTTTGAATCTTTTTTACCTTCCTTATGCAATGTCACACCCTATTTTTGATTATTAATATTTTATTAAAGTTAGGTTGATACTGAATAAACATTAGATTCATTTTGACAGCTATTTATCCATATTTCATCATTGTTAGTATCATCCTCGTGCCAGGACCTTTGGTGAACAATGTTTTGTGATATTCTAAATAGGCATGTTGGAAATTTATATGCCCACACTTAGCAGCTTTGACTTATATTGTTATATAAAGCTTTGCACCTGTCAGAATACTAATTTGGTTGTCTTTATAATAAGCTTCTTATATCAAGTATTAGATTGTTTGATTTACTAGATAATCAACAAGTGTTAATTTGAGGATGTTTGTGGCATAAAATTATTATTGACTTAACATAGGTAATCAATCCTGATGCTAATGCCATATATTGTTTAAGAAGGAGCATCTTTTTTAAAATTTTGTATGTAATTCATGCAAAACATAATATAGTTATTTACTTATTGTGTATGTGGATCAATTGGGCTTAAGTGCCTATTTTTGCACTAACTGGGGCTCAACCCAAGGGGCGGTCATCCACACGTTTTATTTGTGGGAAATTAAAATAAATTTGAATTAAAAAAACTCAATATGGCGTCTCAGAAATTAGACTTAGCAGCCAAATCAGCCGGGAATGGGGGTTGAGGATCTCTGTCCAGTGTGGATCTAAGGGCATGTAAGAAAGTGGAGAGAATGGGAGTGAGGGCATTGGCAGCATGAGGCAGAAGGTGCAAAAAGATCATATTATCTTCATCAAGGTGGCCTGTGGTATGAACCGCCATGACATATTAAGTGAGCTGGAACTCAGAAGGTTTGATAATTTTTAGCTTACAAATAAAGTCAATATATATTTTGACATGTATGAGGGGTAGTTGGGAATTAACAACGCCATATTGGAAGCGTTGGCACTTGTTTGGCCAGCAGAAAAACAAGTTCTTCAATTTTGTTTTGGGCCTCCTCATGGAAGTCAGCCATAAAGTTTGGGCAAGTATTATTGATGAGAGGCACCATGGCCGTGCATAGAGGTTGTAAAAGGGAAACTTTGGTGGGGACAGCGGCTTGATTAGGTGTCTATTAATCTGGGATTTATTGTTGAAACTGCCAAAATTTGTACACATTGTTTATGGCATTTAAAAGTTACTTATGCGAAATGTCGCGCTATTCTAACAGTATTTGTTTCAATACTTAAGCACAGTTGTTAGCTACTCTAGAGCAGTGAGTTGAGTCTGACTAAGCATCAATACTACTTCTTAAGGTCAGCCTGATTGGTTGATAAGATTGTAGTCAATGGTTGCCAATTCAAATGGTGGTAATAAATGATGGTTAATTCGCCTAACTTATGTAATTTCCTTTTGCAAAAAAACCATGATTTATTAGATAAAAAAGCTCTAGATCTTTAACCTTTTGCATTGTATCTGCTTCTTTGATGTGTTTATGAATATAATCTTATCTACTTCACAAGATACATAGTCCAGGTGAAGAACTTGTTCAATTAATTCACTGAAATAGTAGGATTATACAATACAAATCTTACATTTTTTACTTTTTTAAAAAAACATTTTAAAATTTAGATTTTTGAAAATTTTATTTAAGATGGGCTGACCTAGGGATTATACTGAACTGATTAAGGGATCAAAGAAATGGGAAAGGAGGATAAAACCTGGAAAACTTCCATGCGTAGCATATGATAGGCCAGGAACTCCATGGACCGCCTTGCTATTTGCTATCTTGGTTCAGGGCATTGGTGCACAATGCCAACACAGTCATAATTGTCCCCTACCCAAAGTTCCCGTACCAGAATTGAACTCAGGGAGGCAGTGGTAGAGGGTCTATATTCTACAAGTGGGGTATTATTTTCTACAAATCTTACATTTTTTGTATCAATTAAATGATCTTGTGCAATAATAAATTTGATATTTTACAAGATATTATTTCTTTTTTGGTATGACTTTGCAATGGTCTGGGGCCACTTTAAAAACTAAGTTGTAATTTCTTGTTGGGCACAGGATTCCAGGACCATTAGTCTTGTTAAATAACAGATACTATAGCAACAGCTATGATGATATCAACCTTAATTCTCCATGCTTGTATTTTCTCTGGATTTGGTTAATTAAAACATGTGCTTTTCCCTAAAGCCCTTTTCTCATTGCATAATAAGGGTATCAGGAAATCCTGGTTTTAGGTGCTACACCTTTTAAAAATTTCTTTCTTTGGCCATATGTATTGACTGATATTTAATCTCTATGCATTTTCATTAGTATTTTAAGCTTCAATTGGTCTACACCGCTAATTTAAAACCTGAATAACACTGCCTAAGATGTTTGGTTCCATAGTTACCTGGGACTTAAGAATATGTGGCTTTTCTGTGCTCTTGCTTTTCTGCATATTGTATTGACTAAAGTGACATTTTTTAAGCCCCACTATATATATACAGGCACAAGGTCAAGAGCATGTTATAACAGAATTTGCTTTAAGTTCTAAAATTTAGTAAGGGTAAAATAGAAAAATATTTAACAATATAATCTAAACTTATTTGAGGTACGCTGACCAGGGGATGAACATTACAAAAGCTCGTTGAGCTAGAAAATAAACTAATGGGCCTACCCAAAGATAATGATTGGCCACCCAAAAATGAGCAGGTGAAACATAACTGAATGAGAATACAACCAACCAGGTGGGACAACGACGAGTTGCTCAACCCACCATAGCAGAAGGGGAAGGGGGGTTGGGTGGCTCATTCTCAGCATTGGAGTTCATATCAAAGGCAAGAGTGCAGGTCAAGGCAGAGAGCAATTGTGTGGGGTGATCAGCAACATGGGGAATGAGTTGGCTGATGGTTGGGTAGTCAAAGAAATTAACTGCATTTAAAATTGCACCTAAGTATTTGGAAAAGCAGGTCTCCACATGAAGGCGGATGGAAGAAATCTGGGATAATAAAGCTATGGTAGAGCGGGTGGTTTTTGTCTTGGCCTGTGAAGCAATAGTAACTTTCTGGATGGCGGCATTTGTTTGTTTGTGGAGGTTTAGGAGGGCACTTTTGCCCTGCAGGGCTATGGTCAGAGCAATAATGGGAGGAGGGAGAGCCTTGGCAAGTATTGCTGTCACTAATTGACTATCTCATTGATGTCAGTATTATCTGGGTTTTCAGCTGCACCATTAGCGAGCTGGTGGTCAGAGCAGAACACAGAGGCAGTTGGTTGGGAGATATAAAAATGCCAAGGGATCTGAATGGGGTGCTTTACGTGTTTAAATTCTTTTATTTGGGTTCTCAATTATTCAATTACATTGCTCAATTCATGGGTTTCATCCAATGAAGACCATGGGTTCAAGTCGGAATTTGAAATAAGGGTTATTAAATTGATGGCTGTGGCTGGTGATTGAAGAATAACATGATATTAAACTGTAGTCCAAGCCAATTCCTGATTGGTTGAGGCGCAGGTGGCACTGGACTGAGGAGGAGGCTGATTGGCAGTTTCAGGCACTATAGTGGCAGCAGGCTTTGGGGAAGGGGAATATTTATACCCCATACCAGAAAAGCAGTGGGGTGTGTGGCCAACTGGGGGCCAAATGGAGACAACGCAGGGCCAGCAGAAGTATTGAGGAGGGGTATTTATGCTTTGAGTAATCCAACCTGAAACAGGATGGGCACATGGTCCACCAGCCCTCAATGCGGGCCTAGAATGGGGGGTCACGTGGCAGAGGGAATGATGGCATGGGAGAATTTACAAAGCAATTTTATTTAAATTTGGGCTAATTGTGGCAAATGTCCAAGGCTCAGCAAGGCTAGCGGCCCCATTGGGGACCACAAACTGATGGATGGGGTTGGATCCATATGTGGTCAAACCTTCCATCAACTCCTGATGGAGCACTGCAGGAAGAAGGTGAGTGTTCAATCCCGCAAACTGAACCACCACAGTGGTGTCAGTGGGGAGCTGGGTGCGCATTGTGGGGATAGAAGTGCGCTGGAAAACCAGGGGTACAGTGGCCGCAGTGGTGGCGTCAGCTTCACAGGTGAAGCCTAGATCAAAATACCCTTTATAGGGACGGAAATCTATAAAAATGGCTGACAGCATTACCACCTGGGCTAAGTTAATAATGGCTTTCTCTGCATATGGGAATAATTTCCCAAATTTGACCTGAAGGCTGAAATGCATCTGGGATCAGGGGAGAACTTGTGGGCTGTGAGGCACTTCCTGGGAACATGTCAGGTAGATGGCGAGACCTTTGGGCGGAATGAACTGACCCAATGATTTAATGGGACTGGACGAATCAATCCTAGCGCATTTTCCCACCATACAGAAAACGCTGGGTGGGGTTTCGCCGCTGCCCATATGGGAGCAGCCAACAGAGAATCTAAGGTCATCAGGGATCAAATGAGTAGGTAGGCGTAGGCTAGTTGGATTGTTTTACTTCTTTTTAATTCAATTCGCATAAAAGTTAATCTTATCAGAAATAGAGACGCTTAATAATATAATCTAGTTCTAAAAAAGACAAGATAATAATCCAGCGCTAACATCTTTTCTAAATCTAATGTCAGGCTGATACCAGCTGGAGACTGTGGATGAAAATAGCTATTTAGAGGAGCAAAATGGTTGATTTAATGATTACATGTCTAGAAAAATCAGTAATGACAAAATAGACTCACTAACTAGAGAATAAAGTTTATTATGGTATATAACTATAGATATAGTTTTTATTTTGTTTATTTTTTTCTTTTTCATCATAAAACTCTTCATTTTTATAGATTAAGAAAAATTTTAGCATTGACACAGATAAAAATACTTTCATCTTCTAAATCGCTTATGGTGAAAGAATAAGTGGGATAATTAATTAACAAAAGTAAGTCCTATCTTTGTTTCTACCTTATCAAGATGTTCAAAGCCAAGTTTGTTGCACAATAAAATCCTACTCAGTCATTAAACAGGTAGAGTTCATCATCGTTAATGCATATCTTGTGCTCATGGTGTTAAATTTTTGGTAAGCTATTGAAATAGGCCTATTCTGTAAGGTAACAAAAATATCCAACAGGTTACTATAAAGCGCATGTGGCTCAAAGTTACATCTATTAAAAGCACAAACTATATAATCATCTGTAAGGTGGAATGCCAGCCATACAACAACTTAATTGGAATTTTTACTGTGGATAAGTGAGATAAAATCTTATGTAAATACAGTGGTATACAAGAGGGTATATCTGGAAGAGCGTTATATATTTTTGCGTGATTCTGACTAAATAAACGACCCCATTCAAGAAAGCCATTAGATTCTGGATATATGTGATTGTAACCACTCCACATTCTTTATAATATTAGATAGTTCAACCTAACCTGAGAATTAGTATTGTTTAATTTCTTATAAAAAAAGGAAGCCATATTTTGTATAGAACAGTCAACATGAACTTTCCCACATACCATCGGCTAATTCTCATATGATGTAAGCTTTAATATACTTGATTATAATATTTGTGGTGATCACCATATAACTCGCCAAATTAGAACTTACAGGCAAAAACCCTATGACATATATTGAAGCAGTATGCCAAGATAAATGAAATTTCAGAAGCTTATGTCCATATTCATTGATAAGGTTTTTACTTGAAATGGCAATAACAAGATATCACTTCCAGTACATCAAAGATCTTGCTTTCTTAATTTTTTGGGAGATTATAATGTATTCTTTAAGCCTCCATGTATAAGAACACTATGAGCACTTATGAGGATATGCGCTTTATTAGAAGAATCTAAAAAGCTTTAGGTGACTGCTTTTAATATCCAAGTAAATAATGATGCCTTGATAGAGCGTGGATACAATAAAATAATCTAGAACTGATCAAAATTCATCATCTCTTCTGCATAATATGCCTGAACCACACACTTGTACATATTGACTTCCATGTTAAAGGCTAGCTTAACTGTGGGAAACCTGGAAGGACAGTTTGCATCTTGATGTTTTGCACCAGGCAGTAATTTTGTTCCAGAAAGAATTGCATCTAATCATATATAGCCATATTTCTTACAATATCACGTAAATTTTGCAATCATTGTAGCAAACATGATGTTGCAATTGGTTTGACCAACCATCTTTTTATATATAAATGCTTATGCACTTAAACTTATATTTCAATAATATTTAGATAAAGGGTCAATTGGTATGTTGCGCCAATGTTAATTAATAGAATTTTTATATTTTGGCCTCGCCCCACAGCCCATGTTATAAAATTTAGTTGCAAAAGTTGTATTAGAACACTATTAGTAAACTCTTTTGAACACCTTCAACTTTAAAGGAAAATTAAAATTTCTCATTCCCCACCGTTGCAACTTTGATTCCCTAACCATTAATTACCTTTACCTACAGCCTGCTTTCATGCCTCCTTTTTTTATTTAACTGAGGTAAGCTGACCAGGGGATGGACATTACTGAACTAAGAACTAAAACTTAACATAACTAATCAATTCAAACAAAACGCCCAAATGGACAAATTGAGTGAACCTTACCTAAAAAACAAACAACCAGGTGGGCAGTGGAGACTGCTTATCCCTCTCTGGCGGAAGGGGAGGAGGATCAGGGGGCTCATATTCAGCAGAAGCTATCTCTTCCCAGAGTAGGGTGTGTGTCAAGGCAGATAGCAAGGACGTCAGGGCATCAGCGGTATGTGGTTCAATATCTTTGATGATTGTACTTCCATTTAATTGTCAACCATAAAAATGGCAGTAATATAATTATCTAAAAGCTTTTTTGGCTTTAATGCGGGCGTCTGGTAGTTTAATGAATGTTGCAATATTGGTTTGGGTAATCTTAGCTTTTAGATTCCGTGCTATAGCTACCACATTCTGGATAGCATCAGTGACATTTTTATGTAGTTGTTTACATTAATCTTACTTTTTGAAGTAAAATTTTTGGGGATAACAGGAGGTGATCTTCCTGAAAGTGTCTCCACTATTTATTAACAGCTTTGTAAAAGGGAAAGACAATTTGATGTGGCGGCTGCTTCTACTGCAAGCTGGTAGTCGCTGTAGAATGGTTTGGTATTTGGCTGTGAGGAAAATAAATGAGGGGGGAATTGTGCATCACATTTTGCATTACAGAACCGGTTGACTTGCAGTGATGGTTCTTCAATGATATTACCTGATTCATTGATTTCATCCAAAAACTCCCATGAGTTCTGGTTGAATTAAATATTGAATCAGCATATGGCTGAGGATTGGTTGATTCGTTGGAGGTTGCTTGGATCAAACTAGGGCCCAATCCTACACTTGATTGGAATAATCATGTGTGGCACTGGGGCAAGGTGGAGGCTGATTGGTGACTGCAGGTGCAGCTGCAGCAACAGGTTTTTGGGGAGGGGGAGGTAGGATCATACCCCATGCCAGAGTTGGCGTGGGGTGGGTGGCGGATTGATGGCCATCAGATGAACTATCTGCGCTGTCAGAAGCAGCTAGATATGGACACTTGCATTTTGAGTGGTCTAACTCAAAACAGGATGGACAAATCGTCTGTCCGCCCTTGATGTGGGCCCAAAACGGATGGTTGGGGGCAGAGGAGATAGCGGCATGAGGGGGAATTAACAGGGAAATTTTGTTTGTTTCAGGGCTGATTGTGGCATATGCCTGAGGCCCAGTGAGGCGTGTGGCCCCATTTGGGACCACAAATTGCAAGATGGGGTTAAAGCCATAGGTTGCCAAACCTTTCATCAGCTCCTGGTGGAGTACCTCAGGGGGAAGGTGGGTGGACAAACTAGCGAACTGAACCACCAAAGTGGTGTCCTCTGGGAGCCAGGTCCAAGTTGTTGGGAGAGGGGTACTCTGGAAGACCAGAGGCACAGTTGCCGCAGTGGTGGCATTGGCTTCACAGGTGAAGCTGAGATCAAAATACCTCTTATAGGGATGGAAGTCAACAAAGCAGGAAGGATGCATCATCTCCTGAGCTATTATGATAATGGCTTGGTTGTTTTAGGAAAAAGTTTCCCATATTCTACTCTAAGGCTGAAATGCATGTTGCTCTGGGGGAGCACCATATGGTAGCAGGGCACCGCTTGGGTTTGAGCGAGGTGGGCGTTGAGATCCTTGGGAGGAATGAATCATCCCAGGGGTTTTTGTATGACTGGGCGAGCCAGTATGAGCGCGTTTTCCTGTCAGATGGAAAATGGTGGGAGGAGTTTTACCGCTGCCCCACACTGGGGCAGCCAGCGGGGAATCCAATGACATAAGAGCAAAACTACAGTAGGCGATTATGGTTTTACTTTTATTAACCATATAAATTGCTCAGAAAGTTATGCCAAGCGGAAAGAGAGTTTTCATGTCCTTTTTTATTAGTTCTATTGACTACTTATCCCCCGCGCCATTATGTACTTATCAATATATAGTTTTAGTTTTCATCATTTCATCCATACACTAGTGTCTCAATTGTAATTGGCTGAAAGCTGCTAGATTGTAAACGCCCAAGTTTAAACATTCATCCCCTGATTAATTATGAAAGTTATGCAACTATTCTGCAGAACTCAAATGCTTTTTAGTTACACCAATAAGGACACTGGGAGTGAGAGAGAATATCTAGGTGGGAAATAAAGTAGTTCTTTATCATATATTAGAGCTTAGTAATATTACATTATAAATACATTAAATTGTAGCCCAATAGCCACTGAAAGTATTAAATTATAGTGTGCTTATATCGATTTTTAATTGAAGTTTATTTTTGACTTTTTACAGGAATTATAATTATGTTCCAGGCATCTGTCTTCAAAAAATAGCCCATTTATTAGTGCAAACTTACCTGCGCCTTTAAGACTTGAAGCCAAAGCGTAAGTTCTAATACATGGTTTGTCCTTACCTTAGGCTTCATTAATTACAAATAAACGTAGAATTGTTATAGGCATATATAACAGCAAGTTATTATGCCTTATGACAATATGTTCCTTCCAAAAGTATCCAGCCTCCTACTTCTATATTTTTAGGGGTGTTTAACTCTTTGTCATTACAGTGTTAAATGACTTCCATAAGATTGTTTAATAAAGCATCATTTCTCACAATAAATTATCAGATTAAGTCAGAATACTTGAGAACAATGCAGTCAGAAATACTGTCTTAAGTCACAAAACGACTTTCTAAACTTCAGTCCAGAAGTAAAGCTTACATTTAATTTATGATTGTTGAAAATGGTTTACAAATTTGGATGGAGTTAAACATAACTATCTGATAAAACCAAGTCATAAGCATGGATACTCTATAGATCTATTGTTAATTAGGGCTGCTATATTTTAAAAATTCTGCAAATATAAAGGTGTAATTAAAGTCCAAAAGATCAATTTATGAATCTTAATTCATTAACTTTTATTTACTAAAGTAATATTTTGTACTTTTAATACATTTTGCTGTAAACATATATCAGAACTTTTTAGACGTTTGAGGCTGTTTAAAATGTTCTCTAGAAGTTGATACTATTTTAAAGGTAAATCAGGAAGTAGCAAGCCTTCAATTTGCCAAACTAATACTCAAGTAAAAAGTTCCAGGAATTTATATAGTTCTTGTGGCATCCTTTCAATCTAAGTTTTAAAAAGAAGTATAAAATAATTTTACGTTCTTCTAATGTAAAATCTTGACTTTCAAGAATCCTTAAAATCTAATTCTCAAAGTTTAGGAGCAGAATTCCTAATAGAACATTAGTTTATGGAATGGATATAAGTCTTTTAGCATTGCGTTACTTTATTTCAATGTTCTATTATATATCTTATTGCCCTATTTCTTTTCTTATATAAGGTATCACTTAGGCCCTTTAAACCCATTATGGGTTAATCATGACATGCTGGAGTATTTCAACATTATTTCATTTACTAATTCCTTGGCTTCTATAGAATTATGGATTGACAATGTAAATTTGAGGTGGTTTCTTATGCCAATACAATTTAACAGATCATAAGTTCATCCAGGTCATTATCAACAGTTGCTAAAGATGTCTGAGTAAAATTTCCTAAAAAATTAAGCACAACTTTCTGTTTTAAGTGAGCACTTTAGAATATCTATGATAATCTTAGAACTAAAACATTCACTAGTTTAAACAAGTCAAACCAAACAAGATATATGTATATAAAGTTATAGAAGTTCTAATTCTTCATTTAACAAGGTGTAATGATCTGATCTCTTTAATTTGATGGATTGATAATGGTTGCTTCTGCAATTTTTAAGCGCTATTGGATTAGTTATCTCTTTAAAGGATATGACCAGGTTCCACATGGATGAATATGTGACTTTTGGTATGGCACACTAATTCCCCCTTATATAGCAAATTGGGTACTTCATTATAAGGTTTTTTCTATAATTAAACAATGTTTAATGTAAAGAAGTTGCCGTTTAAGCTTCTCCCAATGCAAATTTTTTATTTAATAGATCTATTTGAGTAGATTAAGACTTTTCTTTAAGATTTTCTGTATATCACAGTAAATACCCCATCCTCATAAAAAAAGGTATATAATGAATTTATAACTTTCTTTAATTCTCAATTTTATCTAAAAGTTAATAAGGATAACTTTTTAAGAGCCATAATATTTTCTTCATTCATTTCTAAACTTTGCTAAAATGCCTTGGGAAGGCATTCTAAATCAAGATACCATAATGGTTGTTGGGTAACACAACAACTGGCGCAGTTACAAATTAATTTTAACTTTAGTGCTAGAGTGCTATAAGATTTGAGTAAGTGTGATTTCCTAACCCATTATGAGATAAACCTCAAATTGTTCTATACCTGGCTAAATATTATTTTTGTCAGTTTAAAGAAACTTTATAATGAGACATTTATATTCTAGAATTACTCCTAATGGACCTTATAATAAAGAATTAACATAAGTATAACAGAATAGGATTTATAACCTCTATTCTTAGGTCAATCTAAGCCATAGTCTGGTATATAATCAGACACAATATATTACATAGGGTTTCTCTTTTTCATGCATATAATCTGGGTAAGATAAATTTACTCCATCTAATGGCTGCGTAGCTGTAGTTTCAATCATAATTAAGCCCAAACTGGATCATAATTGTATTGCTTAAGGCTTCAATGCTTCCAAATAAACTTACCCATCTAATGCTTCTTTCAATTATATTAATCAGTGACCAAATGTACATTCAAGCTGATGTTAAGGTGCAGACTATCAGCTTTAAGAACTCCCTACAATTTGATGAGCTCTGACACATTTATGTATATATCTTTGTCTTTAAGAAATTAAATGGCGTAATAGTAAAAGTAAAATTTTCCATCTTCTTCAGCATGGGCTATTCCTGACACGTTGTCCTTAATTTTTTTATTTTACTAGTGCACAACTCTTGTGGGGTATTCAGCTATGTAGTGACAATTTCACCAAATTGTGGCATGTAGTACAATGCAAGTCATGTTGTTGATTTTCACTATCATTTGTGATAGTACTAGCTGGTGTGGTCGCAACAAAACTCTCAGCTTTATAAAAAAATAAATATATTGGGATGAATATTGACTTATTAACTAGGAACAAAATTATTTACCATCAAAGGCCAAAAATCAGCCGATCCTTGTACTCTGAAATAAAAAAGGCACTTTGTCTTGACAATAGTTTCCCATAATCTAAAACCTATCAAAACTGATTATAACTTCTTAATGATGGTATTTCAATCCCAAATTTTCCCTGTGATTTTGATGAGGAAATGAGATATGAAATTGATGAGCTCACTTTCATAGTGAGCCGCGCTTGCATTAACGCAGCATATACTTCTCTGTTTGACCCCAATTATCCCCAAACCCACCAGTTCATCAATTTGTTCACTTGTTTGCCTGCTCTCATCACTTTTTCTGAGCATAAAATTGCTCTATACGTTGAGGCAATGGACACAGCTGGCCTCATTAACAAAGAAAACCCACAATTATACATCCTTATGACATATGTCGCTGATGCTCCCACCCTAATGCTGTCTGCTATGCTCTACCAGCTAAAATCGGGTGCTAGACAAAAGTTTCCCAAAGCTTCCTTGCCTTCTGTTATGGCTTCTTAGGCTATTAGCTGAGGTGACATTTTTTGGAATTTTTATATTTTTTTCATCCCTTTGTTTGGCCCATTTGCAAATAAAGATGCGTGACAGTCCCTCTTTTGTACAGGCACCAATAGTGCTAAAAAATCAATACTGATTATTAATGAAGCCAAATCAAATTAGTAAAATATGTGTTAAAAACTAACACTACTTGAATTAAACAATAGTATAGATGTGGGTACCACAAAGGATTAAAAAACTCTTGGCTACAAGCCCTACTTAAGTCAAATAAGTCTAAGAAGCGATTGTGACACTAAGCATCTCATGAAACCTTAAAACTATTTATTTTTCATATAAGAAGTGCTCCTGTTAAGTATTCACTAGGTTCCTTATCTATTTTCTTAATAGACCTAAAAAAATTCACTTTAGCATTGTTTACCAACTTAGATAACTAATATGTAAGCAAATGAGGCTGCAATGCTGCATATTCTGCACTAACACTGAACCTGGGTAATTAATGCTCCTGTTAATGATAATCTTTCTTTTCACCACCAAAAGTAATGCATAGCACCAGGTGATTTAAATCTGCACTAGACTTCCCTAAACCTTATGTCCAAAAATAGCATGAGCGTACATGTAGTCATTACTCCCTAACAGTTTTGCACTGCACTTTATATTATTTTCATGCCTAGTTGATGAAATAGACTGTTGCCCACACTTGATGTTTTTCTCAGTAGCCTTCTAGATATTTAAGGTTCCCTCCTTATTTTAGAACTTATCAGATTTGGGTACTCTCAGAACATTGAATTATACTTGATAAAATAGTTTCCCAAGTTAATCTGGGCGCATCTTTTTATTTATTTGAGGCAAGCCAACAAGGGGATGGACATTACCAAAATAGAGAAAGAAAGTATTGACATGAAACCTGAGCAGGGTCAACTCTGTCAGAGAAAGTTTTTTTCACCTCCAGATCAAGACTCAGATTTTTCTAGTTACGTCATGGGTAAGGTTTTCGTGTTATTATACCTACTAACCGCCAATAGCTTCCTTCAGCTGGCACTCTGATTGATGTGCAAAGGGTGGGAATTGAACCCGCAACCTTCAGGTTGGTAGCCGTACACCCTACTGACTCACCCTCCACCCCCTCTGGGTGCATCTTTTTAAATAAAATACTGTGGTATAATCCCTGTATGGCTTGAAAGTGGATGCCATAGTGTTGGACAATTGCTTTCTCACTTAAAGGAGAAGAATTTTTTGGGTTAAAATAGTCCAAATGATGGGGAAGTCCGCCCCCACATCAACACAAATTTGGTGCTTATCAGACAATTACCTGTCCAATTTTATAATAATAGTGTTTCAAATTTCAATAAGGATAAAATCGCCCAAAAACCCTGGTTGATTCTCGTGGAATCCCTCAAATTGGAGTAATACTTCCAAATCCCCTCCCCAGTCAAATAACCCTATAGGTAGAGCAAAGCTACGCTGAGCCTGTGGTGAAATCAGGGAATTTGCTCTGAGGGTCCTCCCCATCCCAATTATAATTTAATTCAAGCACCTAAACTGCGACCACCCCTTTTATAGCCTTAGAGGGGTTCTACCAGGTGGCAATATTTTCCCACCAGGTGATTGGCTTAAATAAATTAAATCCTTGCCTCACGGGTTTATCTTACCTGACATTGACCCAACTTTAGTTGTCAAATATAAATGAGGTGAGTTTTGAGAGCTCCAATAGGTTGAAACTCCACATTTTCTGATTATGTTTAAAGCTTATAATGAATTTTGTGCCCATTGCAATCTGATCTTTGAGCTGCTTTAAATACGAAACAGCAAGATTTTAATGGGGTTCAATTTATACCCTATTGCTGCCCCTAATATATTAGCATAAAGACTTACTTTTAATGTATATTAAAGTTTTTTATATCTAAATTTAAGTACTATAAAACCCCATGTAAAATTTATTCTAGCAGTCAAGAGTAATTTTCTCCTGCAAACTGTTGTTATAATTCAGGTATAAAATTTAATAGCAAGCATACTAACAATATGGATTCCAACAATTTGTACTCACTACTGGGGTACCTGTACACCACAATCTTATAAAAAATGGAGGGCTTTCACGTGAGTACCCCTCTTCCCCCTTTCATAGAAAATGAACCAAGGACAGTTGCCTTTGAACAGTAACTAGCATGCTTTATCACAACTTAAAAGCCTCAAACAGCTCCCTTTAAGAATACCTTTAAAGACAAGTTCACCCCTGGTGATGGTAGCATTGCTTTTTTTGTGTGTCTATGAATCTGCCATGCAAGGCGCGACTGACCACCAGAAATCCAGCACATCCGTCCTCATTTAAGTCGCCTGGACCAAGAGATGATAGTCCTCATATGGACACCCTGCGCACCTGGTCTGAGGTTAAGAAAGCTCTTGTAGCTGTATTTGGCTCCAAGCAGAGTCTAAATAGGGAAAATAGGCCTTTATGGGCCTTAGTATGTATGAAGGTGAACAGATCACTACCTTTGCTGAGCGATTTTACCTTGCTGCCCAGAGGGTGTCAACTTCTAACATGCTAAACCTGGATGATGCCATCGCTGCCATGTTAACTGGGTTAGCTTTTCAACCTTCTCTAGCTAGGAATATCATTTCAGTGAAGTGCAACTTCAAAATCAACTGTGACATAAAGGAGGCTTTGTTAGATGTTGCTGATTTTCATACCTGTGCGACTGTCAACGAAGCTGTAGTGAAACCCACGTTCTAATTATTGAGGAGTTTTCTCCTGTAGGGCAGTGGACAGTGGCTCCAACGACCTCCAGGGGGCCCCCTATGCCTATCCACCCTGTAAAACTTGCTCCTTCAGTGCGACTCAAAGCGTATATCACATCATCCCATAGTTCTAAGACCTTTAAAGCATATAATACTGTGCTTTCACCCATTTCATTAAAGCTCCAGTGCCTTCTTCCTGCCAAGCTGGTATCTTGCACCCTAAAGGTAACCCCTTCAACAAAGAAGGTCTTGCTGGAAAAACGTATTCTTAGAAAATAGCTACCCAACCTCATGTGCCTGACTCCCCAACCTCAATTGCTTCATTAACATTTGTTGAGAACCCCCCTGAGGACGAATCTGAAGTGGTTATGAGGATGTTGGTTACTATGTACTAGGTGTACCCGCTGAAGTGGAGGTTCCTTATCATTCCAACGCTGAAGGAGTAGAGAAGACCACCATACCTGAGGGCATGTACCTCAGTCAAGTTCTAGGGTGTCCCAAGGTTATAGTCACTACCAGTGATGCTGATCAGCTCTTGGATGGCTTGATTTGACCTCTTCACAAGTCATTACCATGAAATCC
>JAKSZP010013822.1:0-41773 GCA_022478985.1 Massospora cicadina
AAAAGCTATGAGAGAAGTATCACCTGAAGTCACTGTATATAAGCGAGATGGGTGATTGAGAGGGAAGAGGTTTTTTATAGCGTAGAAGAGATGGGACAGCAAAAGGTAGCTGTATGTATAAAAAAATAGATAAATAATTGATTAGGGCAATTGCTCCTATTTTAAGTATATTTTTAAGTGTTTCTGAAGGACTGATGATCCCCACATCATCTGTCTGTTGCTCAGTGGGTTTGACCTGTGCAAATAACATAAAGGATCCTAATGATACCATCCAAAATTATAACATACTAGATAGTCAGAGGTCAAGGGGGATCGTTTTTCCCTTTATTGCGCCCATAATAAAAAATCATAAAATAACAATTTTTATTAATACTTCATTTTTAATTAAATTTATCATAAAACATTTGTGGAAACCAGCCGCCATATAGCACCAGCGACCAAAAAATAGCTGGTTTCCCACAAACCCTACATTCTAAAAAAGTTAGTATATTCACCCAACAACCCTTTAGGTGACAACAATTTTGGTCCAATACCTACAACTTGCTGTTCCCCATTTAAAAATTTACAGACTATAGATGCTCAAAGCGGAACATCTTAATTTTTTATAATCTTATAAGGATTAGTATGATTATATATTGTTACTTGTTAAGACCAAATGCAGATCACTTTATCAGATTAAGCGACATTGTAATTTATAATAGTGAGTGAAACTTTTCTCTCAGGAGAGTAGTGTAAAAGCAATAGTTGACCAAGAATCTTTAAACATTATCCATATAGTTAAGGATAGCCTAATAATATTAATGAAAAACAGGTACTAATCAGAAGATTGTTTGATGGTTAAGCAACACAATGGTGGGAACAATGACTTTTTAAATATGAACCTCATTAGTAAAGAAATGTAAAATTTTCGCTAACAGTACTATCCGGTCCAGCTGTACTATATTGCATATAATGGGCCATGTTGTTAATAATCTTAAGCTTCATCAAATAAACTTTAGATTATGCTTAAAGAAGCTACGATTTCAGTAGATAGTGTAAACTAAAATCTTATTAATTGGTTTTATATAGGTACAATAAAAAAGTATTGAATTTGCGTTTACTGTATGGATGGCTGGAGCAACAACTTATTCAACCATGTTCTTAACTTTTCTTCAATTTTGGGGAGATGTTTATTTAAGGTTTTCAGAGCAAAGCCTCTTTAACTTTTATGTGCCCAGGTCTCAGACTCATCAGCTTTCCCAAATAAACCTTTGCAAGTTGGGCTGATTATGTCTTAGAAATAATCTTCTGGTCCTCCTTGAACAATTCTGCATGTTTTTTTTAGTTATGGTAAACAAGGTATTAAAAGGAACGCCATTGATAACAGAAAATTTTTCTTGGCTAGTGCTTACATTTTGATTTCAAAGTAAATTAAGAGGTTTCTAGCAACAGGATATCTTCCTCTATTATCAGTTAGTTTTTTTCATGTTCTCCATCATACTCAGAAGAAACAGTATAATTTTACATCGTGATATCTCTTAAGACAATAGAAAGAATATTCTTTATAGTTTTAAAGCCAACAGATCATTTTAACGGTATTTTATCAAGGTCTAGCATCACCTTGCCATTAAAATCTTTTACCAAGCTTAAATGTTACCTTTTTTGAGGGCCATAAAGACCTTCTTATATATACACATTATGTGGACTAAAAGTGAATTTACATATCTTCAGGTATTCAAACTTTAGTGTAGTGCCAAATCATCAGCAAAACAGGTAACAAAGAGTGGTGCAACTCAGAATAAACCTTAAATTTTAGGAGTGCAAATCAATGTCAAAGTTAACATTGATTTTCTAACAATACCTGAGCCTCATGATAAAACATGTTGGCAAACTTAGTAATTGATTTATTACTTTGAAATTGTATAGTCATAAACTCACCCTTTTTAAGTGACCATATTCTCTGACCTAACAAATCTTTGCAGTATGGAACATTAAAAAAATCTTCAAAACATCAATTATCCTCCAGTATACATGACATATTTAGATCACAGCTCTAGTCATCCAAACAGTTTATCATAGCTTTAGCCCTAAAAAGTTCGTCAGGAACATGAATGCCATTTTTAGCATTTTTAGAATAATAGTATGTTTCTGTTCCAGTTGAAATTTATGGACGTTAAACAGGTCGATGCGCTGGAAGAGTTGAGATTATGCTACAGGATCAGATGTCCCACAAGAAGCTTATAAGGATCCAGCATGAGTTCTGGGGCTATAGGTCCAGAAAGGTGACCTTGTTCTTTGGTGGGATTTCCAGTGGACTGAGGTTAGCTAGCAATGCTACAAGCTTGGATTGTTGTGGTTGTCTGAGAGTATTTTAAATTTATTCTTCCGCCACCTGTCCTTCCTCATATTTTAGCGTTAATACTCCAGAGCTGCCCAAATTATCTCAGGATTGGTACAATAGCATGCTTGAATGTTCTCTTAAGAGATAATTCTTCTGAAATCAAATGGATCATCAACAAATAACCCTCGCCTCTGAATGGAAAAATTAATAAAAGAGATTAGGGGTTTTGTCACAAGATGAGACTTTGCCTTGACGCCAGTAGTAACCATCTGGACATTCTTATACAATGGGAGGTTGACAATCCCAAAGCCAATTGAAGAGAAAGGCAACGGTCTAACCCTCATATTGTATGAGAAGTAAAGATCCTGAAAGAAGGAGAATTTAGCTCCATCTTTCACAAGGCAACGGATCTTATAATTATCAAAGCTTTTTAGAATAATTGTTATTGTTTATTTCCTTAACAAATTTATAACTATTTATCTTTTCATAGTTATAATAATTGGTATTGTATCTCGGGATAGTGCATATACTGGACCCTGAAGAAGCAAAAATGCTACGTCATTGCCTCTCTCCAGCCATTCCAAAGAACTAAGCCATCTTAAAGAGCATTACCAGCTTCCATTCTTATGGCTCTGTGCAACAAATTTTCTTAACATTAAGTTTCTTTGCAAAAAAGCCGAAGCTTGGTGCTCAATGAAGGGGCACTCTAGGCTGTATCCAGTGAAAACATCAATCATGAACTATGGAATAAAACACTAATAATTTGTCCCCTCCCCACAATGGGAATAAAACCATTACTCAATGAGGTAACCCTTCACAATTTAAAGTACATCCAATAAAGCCTGACAGCTTAGAATTCCATGCCACCTTTGAATTCAACCTTCCCATGCCAAATCCTAATCAGTTCTACCTTCAAACTGATGACCTAGCCAGTACCATCCATCAGCTCCTTGATGGGGTCTACTCCACAAAAACTTGCTCTGGATGTTTAAAAACATCTTACGTCCCTCCCTACACGCAAAGGCTCCACAACTCAGCTGCCTTAGCTAGTTTAGAGTTTGTTTTGTGCAGAGCCCTACCTTCAGCAGTTTTTTCATGTGGCTTTCCACCACCTACTCCAAGTGGTTGTTTTACATCATCAAGGTATACTACGCCAGATAGGGTTAGTTAAATCCCTTAATACTAATCTGGTCAAAATTTCTATAAAGCCTTATCCACATATATTTGCGACACTTGGGAGGCTAGCTAGGACAATTGTTGCCTTAATATTAAGTCCAGAGGCCAAATTTGTCTTGCTTGAAACTGGGATCACTAGATATATGAATACCCATCTTACTCAGTGACTGCAGGGTGTAGCCTCTGAATTTCATGAGTATGTCCACAATGCCACTTCATAGGTTGCCGCCCAAACCCAAACCTTGTTTTCTATCTTAATACATTGATTGAGTCTCATAGAAGCCCTACTTTATTAGCTTAAACAACAAAGTAAAACCATCATCAAAGGACCTTTGGGGCCTGAAAATCCTGAAAGTCCAAAGCTCCCAAGGGTCCAAAAGGTCTAAAAGGCCCTAAGGGGCAGAGGGACAACCAGTCAGAGGGCAATATGGCCCCCCTGAGCCTCTTGGGTCAACATCTCTACTGACTGAAGTTACTGATGACCCATAATATGATGAAATTCTCAAGAAGTTGGGGATCTTCAGAAGTAAATTTATAGTGTTGCTTGTGGGTGTGGAGTTCATCCTGACGAAGATCCAATCAATACTGTCATCACTTTAGGCGCCCTTAACTTCAAAATAGAAAATGTATGAGAATTTATGAGATTTTCTGGCAAACGCTTTGATGAGATGAAACATAAATTATAAATCTAGATGATCATGTCTTTTTTTGTGAGTCCAAAATCTTGGACTTGTTATCTCAATCTAAGCAAAAGGCTAACGCCAGCGCTCTTAACTGATGCTGGAATGAATTTCAGGATGTTATAGAGAAGCTCTGATGACAAATTGACTAACAGGACCCCCACACTTATGATGAGTCAGAATCCACCAAGCCTAGCCAGCTTATTAATACAGACATACATACCCTCTCTACGCCAGTTGGGTCAACTTTTAAGTCCAGCTTTAAGGAACAAACTATTCCAGGCCAAGAAAGCATTGCGTCCTTTTTAAATACCCTCTGAAAGCGCTATGGAAGAAGCTACAAATTGCCAAAAGGATAAGTATATCCATTCTTGCCTATGTGGAGAAGCATGAAAGGTCATGACCCTTCGCCTTCAGGAATGTCAGGCCTGGGCCCAAGTTGAGACTTCTCTCATGTAATAATTTGGCTCTAATCAGACCCTCTTGAGTCAAAAACAAGCTTTCATGTCTATTCATCTCAGCAAAGGAAAGAATCCCTTCAACCTTATAGCCGCTTTTATGCTAGTGCGCAACCATTAGCTACTATTAACAAATTTTCTTTAGAAGACGCTATTACTGTCATCCTTTATGCACTCAATTCATAGCCTAAAGTTTAACTTCATATGGTAGGAACTAAATGAACCTTCACTTGCATCTAAGTCATCAAGGAGGCCCTTAACGAGATTCCCACGTCCATTCTGAACAGCTACCCCTCTATGGTTTAGGCTTCAACTAGACCCTGATTGCATGTACTAGAGGCCAAGAATAAGAAAATACCTACTTATTCTTACTGAAAAGGCCTCTAACACACTAAGGAGGAGTGCTACTAATGTTGGGCAGAAGATGTGGAACGTGAACTGTCAGGAAAAGGGAGGTCTGCATGAGGAGCATCTGCCTTCATGCTGACCCCTCCCCTTATCATGCCTCTACACAACATTGAAAGCCACACAAAGTTCACTATTTAAGGACTCTAAAACTTTAAGACTTCAGTCACCTTCTATAAAGATGAACAGGGGTGTGCATTACTTTAGAACCAAAAAAATGTCAAGCCCCAAGGCCTTGTGTCATGGCTTGAGGGTGTCATGAGAATGGGGACAAACACCAAGGATAAAGCTGCATGTCAGGAGTCAAAGAGGGTGTTTGGCAGGTCTCCCTGACCTCAAATCTACCTCGGACCAATGCTGGGTTAAGGCAAGGTATGCCCAGGTTGGTCCTGAGAATGTGAGAGAATTTCAGCCCTGTATTACAGCAGGTGCGTTAAACAAAACAGCTTAGTGATAAAACATGATAATTTGATTCGATTTCTTGGTGAACAGGGTCTCAAAAGCTGTTCAGTTTTAAAATTTCCAGCTCATGTCAGCCTTGTCTACAATTGATAACCTGAGTTCAGTTGGCCAACAAGTATAGTCTACCGTCCAATAAAAGCATGCGCTTATTGGTGCACCTCAGCTCAGCGCCATTTTCATTTATCAATTGTTCCCCTTAATTTCCTTAAAATTGTTTTCTCAAGACCAATCTCTCTCATTGATTGACTTTCCCTATAATAAAGAACCCTTCATTAGTATACATTTTTCTATGTTATCTTTGGCAAACCTATGCGCGGACCTCTTTGAGGAGGTCTCATGCAACGTTAGGAATTTAATTTTAACAACCATAAATCTCTCCTTTGGTGCACCGTTGGGCCGTCCAGGTTTCCTCCATCCTGGGCCGCCTATGCACTCCAGTCCAGAGCACCATTTGGGTATGAACCCCACTTTGGGATTCACTCCAGCTTAGTTGTTAGTCTGTTTTGGTTCTTTTATTTATCATTAAACACCCTTTCCCTAAATTATTATAGCTCAAGCACCTTCTTCGGGGCTATACTAACTTTATTACTGATGACTAGTTCCCTGGCATTGAGTCTGTGCACCATTCACCACCATGCTGAGAACAGGAGAGTTATAGACACTCTCTTTACACCTTGTCCATCACCCAAATCTCTGATCTAGGGAATACTTTGAATGGCGGATGTGTGGCTGCTGCCCCTCCCTGTTTGCCATATTCCTCTCCCACACTTATCCCCCAACTAAACCCATCTTAGTGTCAAAATCTGCAAATTTTATAAAAAAAATTGTGAAGAACTTTAGGAGTGCCCAGAAGCCCCACACCACAGTCCCCATTTCCTGCCCCATTTGGCAGTTCAACCTTAAGTCAATATGAGAGGGGTAAGCTTACCTAGAAAGCAAAATTTGAGCAAAAAGTCAAAAAAGGGTCACAAATGGGGTTCAAACCTGACACCCCATTCCAAAAACAAAAAGGTGAATTCAGACATTTGGAAGTCAGGAAATTGTCCCAAGAATAAATTTGAAACCTTCTTTGATACTATCAAGGTAAATCTGGGATTAAATTCGTTATTTAATTAATTCAAAATTGGAATTTATTTCTATATCGTTATTCAACTTAGCAGAACTTTCCCCTCCCACCATAAGACCCAGCACTCTGCTAATGGTAGGGTGTTGAGTTATTCTTTTACCTAAATTTTTATTTAGTTTAGTAAAGCTTATTGTGTAAAACATATTCACTTTGGGAGTTTCAATAAGTAAAAATGGCACATGAGCAATAATTTCCTAGGTTGGAATTTTCCAACACCCTATCCAGCGCTCCTTAAATAGTCTATTGAAACCAGCAGCGGCTTTTGTACCTTAGCTGTCCTTGCAGGTATTGGCATATCCATGAAGGAAGACAGATTTTCCCCTGCACACTGGGTTCCTACAGGATTCATGAGTTGAACACCACAATAATAAATACTTGATTCTGCTTATTCTTATGATGAGTCATCAATATTTCATCCTTCCACCTTAATTTGAAATTTTGGTCACTTGAGTCATAATTAAGATTTACAAAATTTACATGCTTGCTAAAATAGATAGCAGATCTCCAGTGAGCATGATATCATCCAAATCTATTTAATAAAACTCTAACATTGAATTATGGAATGATAACACAAAGCCATAACTGGTGGGTTTAGAGCATGAATCTTACACAGGAGTTTCTTATATAATGTAGGTGAGCACTAGGAAAGAATTTTTGAGAATTTATCCTCTAAGGGGGTTAAATAGGAATAAAAGTCTATATGAAAGTTCATATTTTTTGAAGTTATATATATGGAAATTAGTGTTTAGGTTTCTATTTATAAAAAAGTCTGTTGTATCAGCATTTTTAGTAATTTACCCTAAGGGGGTAAAATAAAGGATGAAAGTTTTGTATAGGTAGCTCATCACTTTTAAAGTTAGAAACCTAGAATTTGGTTTTAGGCTTATGAAGAACTTCAAAAGTAAATACTTAATAAAAATTATGTTTTAATTGATTTAAGGGTTGATTTAAAAAAGGAAAATATCACAGAATGACATGAAAGCAAAAGTACAAAACATGTATAGAAACTGATGAGAGATAAAGAGATTTAAAGATATTTATATTGAAACACTTGTAATGTATAAAATATTGAAATAATAGCTTTAAATAAATATTTTTATTTTAAAAATTAGACGTATTTTTTTCTAAATCAGCTTTCTAATATAATAATTTTAAATATAGTGATGCTTTGGTTAGCAGTTTGATGATATTTGATTGATCCAATAGGTTTAATTTTATTTGACTGAGTGTGTAGGAATCCAGCTTTTTAGGTGCTTGCTGGTGCTAACGCTGCTGGAACCCACAAAAGTTTAAATAATTTCTAAAAAATTTACTAATAAAAAACTTGGGTCTTTATTAGTTTTATTAGTAAATGGGGTATATATCAAAAAGCACCACTCCTTTTCCAATATTTGAAGATCAGTATTCAAACTGATTTAGAGGGTCAGAGGAAAACTGGGGATAGGTTTAGAATAGCTTTGATGCTTCCAATTTAGGTAATATGGATTTTGATCCTATCAGATCTTGGGAAAAGTGAGTTAATTTTTGGTAAAATAAAAAGTTGGGGTTTTAGGGCAAATGTACCCATGCAGTAAGGTTTTGATGTACCACAACCAATCACTGCTAGCTAAATTACTTTCACCTTGGGGGGCCTCCGCCATGTTTTAAAAGGGTGTGGTCCCCGCATAAGTGCTGTGAAGGACGTGGTGATAGTTGGGGGAGTACCCTTCACTGGTTGCCCCAAAGTCCATCATGAGGTCAGAGTAATCTGACCATTCAATTTTAGGTTTAGCACCTGTGCAGGTTTTGAAATGGTGTTACCCAGTTAATGGGGTTCCACCAAGAATCAGCTAGGGTCTTTTGGCCAATTTCCTTGATATCATTGTTAACATTAATTAAATCACTTTTTGGATCATCGCAAACCTGCAAATGACTGACATTTCCCCATCTAGGCAGATTTTTACCCACAACATTCTTCTTCTGAGGCCTGGGAGGCAATTGTCTGACATTACACCCCTCAAGAATGTTGGGGGTGAGTAGGGAGTAAGGAAACTTCCATGAATGCGGTTGATGGTGAGTCTGTAGGAGAGAGATTTGATAGAATACTCATCTCCTCGTTTGTATGTGACTGAGAAAGGTTCTTTCCAGACAGAAAAGAGCTTTTTACTTATTGGTTTAATATGGTTATGGTAATAAATCACTAAGTCAGATACTAGGAATGAAGGGAGAGGGGCCCTGAGCTCATTCGCAGCTTGGCCTTCTTTGGTGACAGTCTTACCTAAGTTAGTCATGGCCTCTGCTTGTAATTGAATGATGTGTTGAGCCAACTTTTTCATGGCTTGTTCAGGATCAGTCCAATCAGAGAAAATATCCTTAGCTGGTAGTGCTGGCCCCCCAGTTCTCACCCATATAACACCTGAAAGGGGGACATTTTGAGGATGTGATGATAGCTAATACAGTAGGCCATGAGTGCACTGGGTAAATAAAGATCCCAGTGGAGAGGGTCGGAAGTGGCCATTTTGCATAATATTGAGACCAAAATTCCATCAACTCTTTATACATCATCATTTGTGGATGGGTTATAGGAGCTGAGAAGAGTCGTTGAGCTCCCATAGAAGTGTCGAGGAGCTTTACCAATTGGGAAGTAAAGTTTTTCCCATTGTCACATAGGGGACCTGGGGGCAACCATGCCAGGTGAAGAAGTACTGGTGTAAAAATGTGGCCGTGGCTTTAGCAGTCTGAGCGGGAAGAGCAACAGCTTTGACCCACTTGGTAAAATTATCAATACCAACCAAAATATATTGGTTTCCACCTGTAGTTTGAGGAAGATGACCTACCACATCCAGATTTATGGTGTGGAAGGGTTGGTGGGGCGTCGTAGGTTGATACTGATATCATGCCTTGAAGCTAGTTTGTTTTTTACAGGTTAGGCAAGCGTCCAAGACTTCAGTTATGGTTTCCATGATGCCCTCCCAATAGTATTGCTCTTTTATCCACTTGTAGTTTTTGCGTACTGCACCATGCCCCATGAGAGTGTGAGACTCTAAAATGACAGGCACTCTCTTGGATTTCTGGAGGTAAGGCAACCAATTTATTCCTACTTTCTTATATAATTTGCCATTCTCCACCTTCATATTTTGGGAGTGCCAAGCGAGCATTTTCTGTACTGGTTCATCTTCATCATCCCATGCTTCAGTAGTCATTAGGAGGTCATGCAACTTCTCTTCTTCGCTATTATCAAGGCAAAGGACTGGCAGCCGTGTCAGCCCATCAACATTCATATGGCGCATTCCAGCTCAATTCTCAATGGTAATATCATAGTGCTGAAACTTTAGAGCTCAACAAGCCAAAAACCCAGTGGGATCTTTCTTATTTTGCAACCACTTCATTGAAGCGTGGTCTGTAATTACTTTGAAGGTAGTCCATATAGGAATGGGCGGTAGTGTTTGACAGCAAGCAGGACAGTCAAGCACTCCTTTTACAAGATTCTATAATTACGCTCAGCTTTTGAAAGCATTTTGCTAAAGTAGAACACAGGATGATCGACTGCCTGCTCATCCAACTGAGCTAATATTGCACCAACAGCGTAGTCAGAGGCATCCATAAACATGAAGGGTTTGCTATAGTCAGGGTGGCGGAGTATTGGTCGTTTTTATAACAGTGCCTTTAGGGTCTCAAAGGCGGCTTTTTGTTCAGCACCCCAATGGAAAGGAGTGTTCTTAGTTAAGAGCCATACTAAGGGTCACTGAGCTGCGCGAATTTTGGTATAAATTGATGGTGATACCCCATCATACCTAATAATATCTGGATGTTGCAAAGAGTTTTGGGCGCATGCATCTTGGATATTGCTTCAACTTTATCTTGAAGCGGTTGTATTTCATCATGAGAGATAGAGTGTCCAAGGAAATCCAGCTTCCTCTGGAAAAATGTGCATTTAGAGGACATTAATTTGATATTAGAAGCCCTTAAGCCTAGAAAAACCTCCTTTAGATGAGCGAGATGTTTATTAAAATTCTTTGAGAAAAACAGTGATATCATCAAGATAGAAAATGACGCAGCTTAATTTTAAATCCTGCATGATATGATCCATTGCTCACCAGAAAGTGGAAGGTGCGTTAAACAGCCCTTGTGGGAGTCAGGTAGGCTGGAAGTGACCTTCACTGCAGATAAGAGCACAACTCCTCCTGTCTTGTGGAGAAAGGTCCATTTGCCAATAACCGCTAGCCAGGTCCATGGTGGAGAAGTATTTAAACCTAGAAAGTTGTGCCAAAGCTTTATCAATGCGATAGATAGGGTAACTATCCTTCTTGGTGAGGTTATTTGATTTGTGGAAGTCCATCACTACCCAATGACCTCCATTTTTCTTCTTTATTAATGAAAGGGGGGAGGACCAAGGGCTTTGTGAAGGCACCAGCAATCCAGCATCCAGCAAGGTTTGAGCTTCGTCCACATCTGTAGCTCCTCAACTTTTGATTTGTGGTAGGGCTTAGAGTGAACAGGTTTAGCATCACCGACGTTGATGGTATGCATCTACCCCTTCATATGCCCATAGTCATTGTCAGATTTAGAGAAAATGTCGCTGTAGGCCTCAAGTAAGGCGTGTTATTTATCCAACTCAGCGGGGTTAGTTCATCAGAGATTTGAACAAATAATAGGGTACATATAGAGTGGTCAGCAGGTAAGCCCATATTGCCATAGACACAATACAGTGGACTTGCTTGATGTCCTTAATGGGTATTAACAGGCCTCTTCCTATCTTCTGATGCTTTTTTACCACCATATACTTCTTGGTGAGATTCCTTAACAAAAGGTTAATAAGCTGATGATAGGCGGGGTCTAACACGCCTGGCAAAACTCTTAGCTCAAAAGGACCAACTCCATCTATGCTGATGAGGTGCACTAGGCATCTATGAGGGATTTTCATGGTAATTTTCGTGTCAACTACCCTTTGTTCCCCAGCTTTAATGACCACCTCTTTAGAAGCATAGAAAGGATACCCTCCAATGCGTCCACTGAGGGACGCAACAGTTTGGTATACCTTCCTGCCGTGGTGTAATGCAGGGATAAAGTGGAGGAGGGATACTCAACTATGCAGACATAATCCTTTTTATTGAGCTCATCATTAGACAGAATCAGAGGAACCTTATAGTTAGGCAGGGAGAGATAGCCCTGCTTCAAATTAATAGCACCTTCCAATCCAAGCATAAATTGGGTTCCAAAAAGTAAGTTGTAAGTATTATTAGTTAAAGCAACTGCTGGAGCTGATTAGAGAAGCTTCCCAAACCATATGGGCAGAGAAGAGTAGGCTCCAATGGCGCGGGTGTTTTTTGGCCCAGCCATTCCAAACTTTTGAGTGTAGTCAAGGTCAGGGTTCAACTTAGTTTTTTTATGAGCTTTGTTGACACAACATTCACCGGGGACCCAGTGTCAAGGATAGCTTTGACTCATACTCCATTAACAACGACCTCCACTTTAGTTAATGTACCACCCAAGGAGGGGGAAGAGCGAGGACCTTTTATATGAAAAGTAGAGGTGAAGCATTTTGCAGTTTCAGGGTACTTCCCTGTATAATCTGCAAGGTAATCACACCCTTGGTTTATCAGAGAAATGTAGCAATGAACTGGACCACATCACTAGCAATGTCAATAATCTTGAGTCCCTTGTCATTTGCTGAAGATGAGTTTGACGTGGGATCTTAGCCTAATTTACTCTCTTTGGATTCAAACGATCAGGTACCTCCACTTCACCTGGTGCTCCTAAAACGTAAAGACCAACATCTTCATCACCCCCTCAGACTTGTCATCAGAGGGGTTATCAATGCAGGTTAGGGAGCCAAAAGGCAGTAGGGTAGGTTCAGGCCTACCCTTAAGGGAGTATAAGTCATAGGGTTGTTCCTCCACCTTATTTACTTTTGGTGGAGGTGTTGGAATTTCTACCGCTCGCGTTTTGACTTTAAAAGCAGGGGGTTGATGCTGCCTCAAAGAGATAGGCTTCAGACTAGAGTTATCTGAATGAGAGGCTAAGGGGGATAGCTTTGGAGAGGTAGATAATTTTTCTTCAACAGGTTTGAGTTTTTCAGTGGCTGGGTGCTTTTGTGAAACACGCAGTTTATCCTTTGTGACCTGATCATTTATCCCATTGTTAGTGGGAGTGATTGAGACCTGAGAAAGGGGTTTAGGCTGAATATCAGGCTTTGAAACCACTTGGGAAGACCGCTCTGAAGAAGAAGATAGACAAGGCGAAGGGTCAACTGCTTTCACCAACTGAGTGTTTGAACTGAAGATGAAGGGAAGCACTTACCTGTCACAGCCATAATCATCTGCTTATCATTATAGAAAGGAGTAATTTTTTGTGCTGGAAGTTTTGTAAGAGCCAGTTTTAAAGGGTAACAGCAGTAGTAGAAACTAACTTAGTTGGCGTATCTGCTTGACTCAAACATCTTTGGGTAGGGTCAAGATCATAGATATCAGCAACTGCTAATAAGGCTTTCTTGATATCCCGTACAGTCTTGATAATGCGCTTTATGGAAGAAAGATGCATCACCAAGGAGGGATGAGATTCCAAGCTAGCCATGATAGCTACAATAGCATCATTGAGAGAGAGCATTTTGGCAAGCAACAGAGTTTGAGCTTTTGTGTAGAAGCGCTCAACATAAGAGGTAATTGATTCTCCCTCTTGCAAACTAAGGCACATAAAGGTCTATTTCTGCCATCGCAAACTCTGTTTGGAGCCAAACTCATCAATAAGCGCTTGCTTAACCTCCACCCAAGTGCTGGGGTTGACCATGGTGGGGACCATGATTTCTTGAGCTAAACGGTTTAAGCAGGGAATAATATACTGGATTTTTTGTTGGTCAGTTGCTCCATCTATTGCAGATTCATAAACATAGAGGAAGAAAGCAATACTGCCCTCACCAGATGTGAACTTGTCTCAAAGAGGGAGCTTTTGTATATCTGGGTGCTGCTCAAGCTCCTTAAGGTGGGATGAAACACTAGCTAGTTGCTTTTCAAGAGCAACTAGTTTTTGAGTACAGGTGTCCCCTGTAGTAAAAACAATTTTGTAGAAATCCAGCTTTTAGGTGCTTGCTGGTGCTAGCGCCGCTTGATCCCACAAAAGTTTAAATAATTTCAATAAAAATTTACTAATAAAAAACTTGGTTTTTTTAGATTTAAAAAAAAAAAAAAACACACACACACACACACACACACACACACACACACACACATTTTTACTAGTAAATGGGGTATATATCAAAAGCGCTATTTCTAATATCTGATGATCAGTATTTAAACTTATTTCAAGGGGCATAGATAATTCAGGGATAGGTTTGGAATAGCTTTGATGCTTCCAATTTAGGTAATATGGGTTTCAATTCTATCAGATCTTGGGAAAAGTGAGTTAATTTTTGGTAAAATAAAAAGTTGGGGTTTTAGGGCAAATGTACCCATGCAGTAAGGTTTTGATGTACTACAAACAATCACATTAGCTAAATTACTTTTACCTCAGGGGCCTCCGCCATGTTTTAAAAGGGTGTGGCCCGCACATAGGTGCTGTGAAGGATGTGGTAATGGTTGGGGGAGTACCCTCCGCTGGTTGCCCTGAAGTCCATTGTGAGGTCAGAGTAATCTGATCATTCAATTTTAGGTTTTGTACCCATGCAGGTTTCAAAGTGGCGTTACCCCAACTAATAGGGTTCCACCAAGAATCAGCCAGGGTCTTTTGGCCAATTTCCTTGATATCATTATTAACATTAATTAAATCACTTTTTGGCACATTGCAAACCCGCAAATGGCTAACATTTTCTTGTCTAGGCAGATTTTTACCACACAACATTCTTCTTCTGAGGCCTGGGAGGCAATTGTCTGACAGAGTGGTAGGTGAATTTTGGTCAATTTGATAGATCTATAATATAAACCCTAAATTAAAGAGGTAAAATCATCTGGTACTAAATAAGGAAAGCAACGCTTGTAGCTCCACTAGTTTAAATGAAGCATCCTGAATGCTTAATCAATTATATGATTAGTTAAATTTGGTTTTAGCATCATTTCTCTAAATGTTATTATTAAATGAATATATGCTTTTTATTTCATCTCCATTTCTAAATCATCATTGCTTTGGTTAGTGGTTTGGTGATATTCAGTTGAATCAATAAGTTTAATGATTTTGCTAAGCAGCGTGGTATTCATTTGTTAATTTGATAGTTTCAATAGATTTGGCTAAGCAGTTTGGTGGGTGTTCATTTGATATACATTCAATTAATTCCTAACCGTACTGATGGTCACTTAACAATGTAAGAGCCAAAAAAAATTGAAAAAAGAACCTTCTTTAAAAAAGCACTAAAAAGTATAAAATAATTGAGAAATTATGCCTCCTAATAAAAACCTTTTAAAGTCAGCACCATCTTCCAAACTGACTTATAGAATTTTGCTCACAAATACAAATTATATCTTATGTCTGGATTTGGTCCAAGTCTAAACTATAAGCAACATATAATATACAGTGCTGAGCATATATATTATAAACGCCTATTATAAATCAGTTAAAATATGGAACTGACTTCAAAAAAGTTTTATTGAGGAGGCATAATTTCTCAAATATTTTATACTTTTAGTTCCTTTTTAAAAGAGGTTTTTGTTTTAAAAAAATTGAAAAAGGTTCTTTTTTCCCAAAAAACTTTACCCCCAGTTATTTCTTCCCAAAAAAATTAGTGTAAATTTAAAATTAGTTTTTTTCCAATTTTATTAATAATCCCTATATTAAATATCATTTTTGAACCCTCACTAATTCTCTATAAAAATAAAAACTACTGAATTATATACTATACTAGTGGAGCTACCAATGCTTTGCTATGGTATTTATATAATTTCAGATGATTGAAATCAATCAATTTAAATTTATATTATAGATTAAACTCTCAGCCATACCAATATAGCAAATACCATCAAAATATATAGGATATTCACATGTTATATATAAAGCTTTTTATTTCACTTTAGATTTTCAAAAATCCTTTTTTAGTGCTCACCTACTTCACACAAGGAACCTACATACCAAATTTCAAATTTTTAAGTTGGTATTTTTTTGATTTTGTGTTGAATCAGTCAGTTAATGAAAATTCTCTTTATAAATATAGATAAGATAGATTTAATTATCCCTTACTTTCTGCCTGGTCCCAAAAATTGCTAAATTTTGAAGTCAAGGAGCCCCCTGACCCCCCTCCCCCTCCACCATGATCATCTAACAGTTTGCCATTGACAGCCTGTTTAGTTGCTTTAAGTTAGATTTCAGTGTCATTTTGCTCATTTGAGCATTTTAACCCATTTTATTTTTATTCTCTTTTTGGTAATTCTGTCACATGGTCAGCTTACCTTGAACAAACAGCTATATAGATTTAAATTAAATGATAAAAGTGATTAAATAAAAGTGATTGCACCAGGACTAAACAACTGACCTTTATAAAATCTAAGTTAAGAGCCTAAAACTGAGCCAATTATGCTAGAGAGGTATTTTTAAAATCAATTGGATTTTTGATTCAAAGTTTTGATTTATATTAACTTCTAATTAACCAAATGACCACTAACTACTTAAAACCATTTAAAATTCAAATCAACCAAATACCAAACTGCTCAGCCGTACATTATAGTGGATACCATTAAGAACATATAAGGTTTTCACTTGTTACATATAAAACTTTTTATTTTACTACCAAAAAATAATTTTTAGAATTCAGAAACCTTTGCATGCATGCACACAACAACTCACCATAGTTTCATCACAATTAGATTAATGGTATAGGAACACATATGGGACATACAAAGAAACAGACATAAACATACAAACATACATTCATTTTTATATTTAGACTAGCGGAGTTGCCCGTGCTTCGCTACGGTGTCTAGAATTTCAGGTGATTCGAATTGATTAAGTTAGATTTTATATATAGTTAAGCAATAACTACTCGGCCAAATTTAATTGCTCAATCGAAGCAACCAAAACCACCAACCACTCAGCTAAAACTAACTGAACTTGTCAAACCAACTAATAACTAATCACCCCCAAAGCTAAACTGTATCCTATCGATTCGACCAAAAACCATCAACCCACTCGGCCAAATAAAATAAACCTATCAAATCAATCAGACTCTAATTTATTTTAGCCTTTATATTGGCAGATAGCTATCAATATGTTCAGAAACCATTAAACCTATTAAAAATTCCAACCTCCAGCCACTTAGCTAAAATCTATTAAGCCTGCCAAATTAACTAAATATCAATCACTTACCTGAAACTATTGAGCCTATCGAATAAACAAAAAAATAAACCACCACTCAGCAAAAACCAATTATTGAACTTACAAAACAGCCAAAAACTACCAACCCCTTATCAAAACCTATGAAAAAATAGAATTAGATAAATATGAAAATATTCAACCAAATTGCTATATAATTACTATTCGAAATATATGTTCTGATCTTATATAGAACTGATAGTAAATTTATATGATTATATTAAATAATTACATATTAGCATTCCGTTTCCAAACTTTATAAAATACTTGTGCCAAGTTTGGTGATTTTTGGTTATTTGCTCGAGCTAATGCATCTATATAAACAAATTAACATGCTGATTCTTTTGTAAATAAAATTTTAGGATAATTCTTGTTGATACCAAGTTTAACACAGATTTGTTTGTGGGCTTAAAGTTTATCTGATAATCTTATATTTTTTATATTTGTAGACATTTATCGATAAAATTAAGTAATTAAATTATACTGAATCAATATAAATTTATCAACCATTCAGCCATATCCAATTAAACCTATCGAATTAACTAAACCGCTAAACCACTTAGCTAAAACCATTAGATTAAAAATCGACCAATCACCAACCGCTTCTTAAGCCAAAACTAAATGTATCGAAACAACCAAAATCACCAACCACTTACCAAAACCAATCAACTTTATTAAATCAACCAATCACTAACTTTATTTAAACCGTTAAGCTTATTAATCAACACAAACCCACCAACCGCTCGACAAAACCATTTAAACTACCGAATCAACCGAACATCAAACTTCTCGGCCATAACAATATACCGATTTCCATTAAAAACATATAAAATTTTAACTTGTTACATATAAAACTTTTTATTTTACTATTAAAATTAAAAATCGGGCTTCGAGGTGCACACGGACCCCCTCCCGTTCACCTATAGCCAAATTTTCAGAGCTCTACATGCTCTATTTTTGGCTGGGCATCGCGCACAAACACACGCGCACACTTGCTTTTATATATATAGATATAGTCTCATAGACAAATATACTAATAATAATTCTATTAAATTTAGTTGATTTTATTGCTCAATCTATGCTTAATTTATTGATTGCCATCTACAATAATTCATTTTATTAAAAAAATTATTTTTATTGGTCAATATATGCTAAATTTACTTTTCACCATCTGAAATGATTCAGTTTATAAAATTTAGTTGATTTTATTAGGTCAAATTATGCAAAACAATAGCCAATTATAATGATTTAAGCTCATCCCGCTATGTCATATACTTGCCTGGATTTTGAACATACCCTCAGCCATAGGGCATATGCCAAAAGTTGCTTCAAAGCTATTACTTCACCAATGCTGGAATAAAGGTTATTCAGTGATGAACATACCCACAATTGAAATCCATCACTTCTAAGTTCATTTTAACATATTTACCAAATTAATGGTCATATACTTGCCCAATACTTACAAAAGTAAAATGGGACCTAAGTTGGAGCATTCTATATTTTGAAAAACAATGGCATCCAAATTGGTCCTGTAGTTTCAGAGTTATGCGCAAACAAACATAGAAAGTATAAATCAAGCTTTACCTTATGGTAAAAGCCTTAAGTGCATGAATATGTCTTAGGTCTGAATGTTGTTTGAGACTGACTTTACCAATTTATTTATTGTTATGCTGTGATGTCATCATTGCATCTTGTCATTTAACTTATAAAAGAAAGTTGACTGTGATATTTAGATTACTTAAGCAATTGGTTAGATTTTCTTAATTAAACTGTAAGTGACAGCAGGCAGGATAGCTAATAACAGAGATGGCAAAATTATTTGATTGAATTTTTAAATTGAGCAGCATTTAGTTGTGATGGTTTAAGCAATCATTATATAAGTAAAATAATTGTATATGCATATAAGTATGTTTTTTCAACCTCTCCTTTAAAACTAAACTAATTTTAACCAGACTTGGTACAAATATTCTATGAAAAGGGAGAACTAATGTAGGTAGATACTAGTTCAAAAGCATAATAAAAATAAATAAAAGTCATATATAAGAGACAAAAATTTTATACAGTTTTAATGAGAATTTTATAATATTATAGCTAAGGGATTTTACAGTATTTGGCTAATTTAATCTGACAAATGGTTTTGGCTAAGTGGATTGGTTAATACTTAGTTAATTTGATTGGTTCAATGGTTTTATTTTAAATTAGGGTTAGGCTCATGAGTTCTGAACTGCTGTTTTGTAATTTTCCAAATTTGGCATTAGGGCTATTATCAGGGTCACATGCATCTGGCTGATCCACAGCTTTTTGATTAGCTGGGTGGTGTAATGAATTGATTTCTTATTGATGTCATATTAACAGATACCAAGTTTTGCTGCAATTCTGTTCTCTGAGTGGCTGAAAACTCTAAATTTAAATTTAAAATATTATTCAAGGAGAGCCAACCTGGGGACAATACCACACCAATTAAGGGGAAATTGATCTAATGGGAAAGGAGAATAAAATCTGAAAAACTTCCATGCATGGAATATGATAGGCCAGAAACTCCATGGACCACCTTTGCTAACTGCAATCTCAGTTTGGGGCATTAGTGCACAATGCCAATATAGTCATAGTTATCCCCTACCCAAAGTTACTGTACTAGAATTGAATGTGGAGAGGCAGTGGTAGAGAGTCCATATTCTACCACTAGGGTATCCTCCCTCTGAGAACTCTAAATTAACAACATAAATTTCTTTAAAATAAATGTGTGGTTTCAAGATCCATTCAAGTTGTGGCAGTAGGATTACATCAGATATATTATTGAATCTAATTTCAAATTTAAATATCTAATTTGCCCGTACCCTTGAACAATCAGCACAAAATTAAGTAAATAACTTTAACCCTTTCAATGATTTGATGCATATATGCATCTAAAAACCAAGGGGTATGTAACTCAAAAAATGCATATATGTGTTCAAAAATTGAGGGGTATGTAAATCTAAAAATGCATATATGCATCCAATTAAAATAAGATTTATATATATTTATTTTAAAATTTATCAAATATTGTGTTACAACAAGGACTAAAATGAGCTTAAAAAAGAACCTCCTTTAAGGGGAGGATACCCCAGTGATAGAATAGGGACCTCTACCGCTGCCTTCCTGAGTTTGATTCCAGTACAGGAACTCTGGGTAGGGGACTATTATGACTGTGTTGGCATTGTGCACCAATGCCCCAAACTGAGATAGCAAATAGCAAAGGCAGTCCATGAAGTTTCTGGCCTATCATACACCATGCATGGAGGTTTTCCAGATTTTATCATCCTTTCTCATTCATTCAATTTTCCATTGATTGGTGTGGTATTGTCCCCAGGTCAGCCCACCTCAAATAAAATAAAAAAAACCTCTTTTAAAAAAAGCTCTAAAAAGGATGAAATAATCAAGAAATTATGCCTCCTCAATAAAACCTTTTTGAAGTCAGCACTGTCTTCCAACCTGACTTATAGAATTTTTCTCATAAACACAAATCATATCTTATATCTGGATTGGGTCCAAGTGTAAACTATAAGCAACTTAGAATATACAGTGATGAGTATATATATTATAAATGCCTATTATAAGTCAGTTAAAATATGGTGGCAACTCCAAAAAGGGTTTTATTGAGGATGTATAATTTCTCATTTATTTCATACTTTTTAGAGCTTTTTTTAAAGGAGGTTTTTTTCCCAAAATTTTTTTCAAAAAGGTTCTTTTTTCCCAAAAATTTTACCCCCAGTTCTTTTCCCTTCAAAAAATAGTGCATTTTTAAAGGTGGTTCTTTTTTCTACTTTTATTAAAATTACTATCTCAATATATCCTTTTTGACCCCTTACTATTTTTCTATAAAAAATAAAACTCATTGTATATATTATACATAGTTTTTTAAACAAATATATTAATAATTTATTTTATCAAATTTAGTTGATTTTATTGGTCAAAATTATCTAACTTTAATGATTGCCATCTACAGTAATTCATTTTATTAAATTTGGCTGTTTTTATTAGTCAATCTATGGTAAATTTACTGATTGCTATCTAAAATAATTTATTTTATCAAATTTAGATGAGTTTATTGGTCAGATTATGCTAAAAATTATAGCCATCTATAATGATTTAAGCTCATCCCGCTATGATCTCATACTGCCTGGATTTTGAACATATCCCCCAGCCATAGGACATGTCAAAAAAAACAAAATATCTACAGGTCAAATTGAGAACCTCCTTTTTCAAAGTCGGCTAATAATCAATTCAAATTGTCTGGTAAATTATAAACTCGAGCAAAGCTGAATAAATCAGCACATCTTAAATAGCCTTTAGATGTGATCAAATATCGTTTATTCGAGGTAGGAGGCTTGAGGTGATCGAATATTAAAACAAATCGAACTATAATAAACTTAGTAGAGGGTGGTTAGCTGGGCGGGTAAAACTGCTTCCACCTTAGTGCAGGTTTCGAGTTCGAAACCTGTACTGGCTAGAAAATTCTTGGTGTGGTATATTTGTCCCAAGGTCGACCCACCTCGAATATTTATAATAAACTTAGCACAAATTTGAGTTTAGTTGAGGTTTAGAGGGCTTAGTGCGAGTTTACTTAAAGCTTAAAGTTAATCTATGGAAGAATTGAATATCAATATATTAATGTCTCATTATTTGAAAAGGATTCGGTTTAATCTTTCACATTATGGCAAACATCATGGCTAAAAAGGTTTATCTTTCCCGAGTTCGATCCCGGTAATGGACTTTGGGTAGGGGGCGATTTTGACTGTTGGTTTTGCGCACCAATGCCCTGAACCGAGATAGCGAATAGCAAAGGCGGTCCATGGAGTTCCTGGCCTATCATACGCCGCGCATGGAGGTTTTCCGGGTTTTATCCTCCTTTCCCATTTTCTTCACTTCCCTAATCGGTGCGGTATCGTCCCCAGGTCGGCCCACCTCGAATAAAATTTATAAAAAAAAGGTTTATCTTTATTTTATTCGAGGTGGGCCGACCTGGGGACGATATCGCACCGATTAAGGGAAATCGAATGAATGGGAAAGGAGGATAAAATCCGAAAAAACCTCCACGCGCGGCGTATGATAGGCCAGGAACTCCATGGACCGCCTTTGCTATTCGCTATCTCGGTTCGGGGCATTGGTGCGCAACGCCAACACAGTCATAATTGTCCCCTACCCAAAGTTCCAGTACCGGAATCGAACTCGGGGAGGCAGCGGATGGCTAAAAAGGTTATAAATCAAAATCAACAATTTAGTACAAAGTTCAAATGCTTGAAATCCAAGTATAGAGTGGGAAAACTGTTGAATTCGGAATGTTGGACTTTGGCTATAGTAAGTTTGGTTCTTAAAATGTCTGATATTGGAATGTGATGATTGGTTTTATCAGCAGATCGGATAAGATCTAGGTCTTGGACACCAGGAAAACACCGCCATAATTATCCCGCAAATGAAGCCAAGTACCATCAATTTGACTGCTTGATAAAGGGATTTCTAATTAGCCAACCACACTATATTTAAAATGGATATAAATTCTAGCCGATTTTTCCTTTGGATGAAGGCTTGTGATTTAAATGGTATGGGTTTGATACAAGATTGAAGTGAGCCAAATGGTGGAAGCTAGAACAAAGTACAAAGGCACCGCTTAGTTGTGACTAATTGATATGAAACCAGCCTTTCTCTTTAAATATGATTTTCTTTAATCACTGTTTATCCATATGAGATCATCGAAACTTATCAAGTGTAAGTTAAAAGATTATTGCAGTCATTAATGGCAATCTGTTCTCTTAATTGATACAAAAGAACAATTTAAAGATACTATATTTGTAAGGACTTCTAATTAAAGACTAGAGTGAGTTTCTAGTTGATTTAAAAATGCTACTGGGATTTTGCGCCCACTAGCCATTACTATCCATTCAACTTTGGAAAAAAGATCACTATTTAAACCAAACTATAACCACACATCACAATTATGAATTCAATCTTTAAGTACTATGCTATTGATGGTGACCAAGTTGAATGTATAGTCTGTAAATCAAGCTTTAGTAAAGAGGCTCCCATATCAACTCTACGTCAACACGTCCGTGAAAACCATGGCACTACAAACCCAGTACCACCTGAAAATTTAAAAAGTGCGCTTCAGAAATCTAAAAGTACAACATTTTACTATTACCAAGGTGAAACATCATTCAGCAAACACCCAATGTTCATGAAGAAACCACCCAGAGTTTACAGGAGAGTCACAGTCAAAGAGCTCTTGAATCCAAATGAACGTAAAGTTCTATCAAACAAGAAGAGAGCTGCTTACAAATGGATACTCAAGAAAAATATCCCCATTTCAATGGTTTGCTCAAAAGGTTTCAGTAACCTTTTCTTAACCACGGCCTCAAATTCTACCACTTATCCCAACCGCCCTCTTATTTTTATTAAGTCTTCGAATGAACATGGCTCATCGAGTAATAATTAAAGTAATTATACTGGGTGCTCTCGAGAACAAATTTTGCACTTGTTTATTTATTATTTAACTTTATCTCTATTAAGTAACGCATAAGTGAATTAGTTTTTATATAGTTCATTTTATACATATTTCAAAATTATAAGTTTCTTGACATAATAAACCATTACTATTAAATTTGCAAAATGTTTTAGTTTTAAGTAAATTATAAGTTTATCACTAATACCTAGTTAAAGAATAATTAATTGAACTCAATCTGCCCCATTATATTGAGTTTAGTACCACTGGCCCTCAATGCACCTGCTCCATAGGAGCCTACTATGCACTCCCCCTCCAGTTTAGGGCAATTTGGTTAAACGCAGTAGCCATAGCTCTGGATAACCCTAGCTATGACTTATTGATGGGCACCAATTTCTCTGAGAGTATGGTGTCATCATCCATCATGAAGAATGATTTCTATCTTTGCTTGGTACCTGCATACCTTTGGTGTTCAAGACATCCAAAGATGGCAAGGAACGCGTGAGGGCATGAACAAGTTTGCTGGAAACTGATAAATGGATTGATTGACTTGATTACCATGTCCAAGGCTCAAGAGTGAAACTATCCCCTCACATAGTGGATGGAATGAAAGGGATACCTGTTTTTTGCCCAAAAATAAGGTAATTCATCCATGGTCGCAGATTATAGTGGACAACCAGATTCATGTGAACATAATGCCTGGGAGCCTACTAGACATCCATGGGGCTGAAAATTTATCTGTGAAGGAGTTTTAACCTTCCCAAGTATCATTGACCCTGCATATGCCAGCTCCATTTTTGTATTGCTAGCTAACCTGACTCTGAAGACCTGAACCATTGGTCCAAGCACTCCCACCGCCTACCTACATTTAGTACCAGTCAATGACATCAGTTGTGTCTGAGTTTAGAAACCTTTGTAACTTTAGTTTAGAAAAACCTCACCCCTGTACCTCTAGTCATCACTTCCATAGTGGAAGACCTTACCCCTAAACAAAAAAAAGGAAGTTTGATGAGCCCTGAAGGAATACTCAGACATTTTAACCTCACCCACATAAGGCTTTGGAAAGATGAAAGGGGTTGCATAATGTAGAGATGGGGGACGCTATATCAATACACTAATACCCTACTGAAAGAGAAAGGTGAAAGAGGCTCAGGTCATTACCAAATTTAAGAATCTTCTAACCTCAGAGTTGTTGTTACCTTCCTGAAACCCGTGGGCATCTCCTCTCCTGCTTGTTCAAAAAATATTGGAACTATCATGCTGTCATGGATTATCATAAGCTTAACACAGTAATATGAAGAAATAGCTACCCCCTTCCACAGATTAATGATTCACTTTGGCTCCTATCAGGGGTTTCTTACCTTTCTATAATGGATCTTGCCAGTGGGTACTGGCAGATCAAGTTGGCTCCTAAGGATCAGGCCAAGTGCGCCCTTATTTCAAACAAAGGGCTCTTTGAACCAACCTGAAAATGCAGGAGTTCTTTGATGCACCTACCACCTTAAAGTGAGCTATGGATAAGTTCCTAGTTGATTTAAAGATTTTTTTATGCCTTAGTCTACCTTGACAATATCATTGTCTTCCCCAAAATCTTCACCAGCCACTTAGATCATCTTTTTCAGGTTTTTTTCCCTCTGAGGAGCTTCATTAAAGCTCACCCCTCAAAATTCTCATTCTTTCAACCTGAAATGGAGTTTCTAGGGCATAAGGTCACTAAACAAGGGATTTATTTTCTGCCAGAGAAAATTGCTGCCATAGAGAAAATGATGCCACCTCAAAGCCTGTGAGACATTCAAGTGTTTCTTTGAAAGGTAATGTATTACAGGCAAGAGTATACCCCAGTTTGCTGATCTGGCTGAGCTCTTGGTGTATTTACTATAAAATAATATACTGTCATGGGTACATGATATCATTAAGGATACAGGCTATAGGGACAAGGCTGGACGTCAGGAGGCCAAAATGGTCAAGTTACAAGGCCTCCCAGATCTAAAACATACCCTGGACCAACGCTGGGTACAGACAAAATATGCTCAGATTGCTCCTAGGGATGTGCGTGATGCCCAGTCCTGCGTTATAGCCTGGGAAAAAAAATGCACCAGCTACATTCTCAATCTCAAAGTTTCATTATGTTTGCTTGAGGAACAGGGTTTTTAAACCCATTCCATTTATAATATTGCCAAATCAGGACAAATTTGCTTACAATCTATAACTCGAGTTTGGACAATTTTGAGCTACATAACCATGCCAGATGGGAATGTGCACCTATTGGTTCATTTAGGCTTAGCACTACTCTCACAGATTGACGATTCTTCCCCCAATGTTTAATTATGATTTCTTGAGACCAACTTTCCTTGTTGGTTGACTTGCTAATAAAGACTTTTCATCAGTTTTTACATTTTTGTGCATGGTCCATTGGGTAAACCTGTGCATGAACTTCCTCAAGAAGTTCAACAACAATTTAGGGCACCTTATTTTAACAAAAGTAACTACAGTAACTGGTGCACCTCTGGGCTTCCCTGGTCCCCTCTATATTGAAGCACCCAAGCACCTTAATACAAATCTTCACTTGGTTATGGACTCTTTTTTGGAGTCCAACCAAGTGTAGGTTTATTTGTTATTTCCTATTATATACTATGTTATATCCCCTTACCCTGGGTCCCTTTTGCTCCAGAACCATTAACAGAACTTTGTTCCCCATCTTTCTAACAACTAGTTCCATGGTGGTGTGGCTATGCATCATGTACCACCTATCTGGGAACAATAGAGTTACAGATACTCTCTTGACACATATCCTCTAAATAGAAAACCACAATCAGGACCAGAATTTCAATCTCCTTAGGACTGCAATCATATCTTATCCTGTGCTAATCCATCCAAACTTTTGACAACCCTTTGTATTGTTTGGATGCCAGTAACATCTCTTTAAGGTTATCCTAGCCCAACTGGATAAATGCCAAGTAGACTGACCCATAGCTTATTTTATAAAAACCCTAATGAAAGCTAAAAAGAATGCCAGCATCCATGACTGTGATTGTTTAGCTGTATTGCTCATGGTCAAACACTTCTGAGTGTAATTATATAGAAAGCATTTCACTATTGACACTGATCATGATTTCTTAAAGTAGCTCCAGTAGATAAAAGGTTCTGATGGTTAATTGTCCAGGTGGGCCCTCCAGCTACAGAGCTCTGATCTTTTGATAGTGCATAAGGTGAGAACAAGTCATCAAAACTCAGAAGAGCTATCTAGGATGATGTCCTTGCTGTGTCATTAACTGAAGAATAACACGTGTATGACATGATTGGCCATTAAGAGCAATAGGAACTAGAACTTTAATATAAGGTGAAGGTGCTACGTTCAATGGCTCAGAACACTCAAATACAAGATGTCATGTTATATAAGAGGGTTGACAGAAAGTGGATTCCATATCTATGACCCTCCTTGAGGACTGAAGTTAATATGGAAAGATGAACCCATGTAGGACACAGGGCATTCAAGAAAACCTATGAGTGGTTAATATAGAGTTGCTACTAGGACTGTATGCTTGAGACCATTTAGGAGGTTTTAGATGCTTTCTTGATGTGCAGAACCCAAGATCGGCCAAACCCTTGATTACCCAGCATGAAGTTGTTGCCCGCCCTTCTGTTTAGCGTCAGTATCATGGATGTTGTAGGGCCCTAATCCATGGGTCTCCATGGCCATCACTAATCCTCCCAGCCCCTTGTCCATCTCAATAAGTGGGTTGAGGCCATCTCAATACCTGCCGCCATCACCAAGGCTACCATCTTGTTCTTGTTTTGCTCCAGTTTCACCCAACATGGATGCCATAAGTTTTGCTACTGGACAACAGATTAAATTCTACTTCCCAAGTTGTCCAATAATTGACCTCTCTATTTAATTCTAACCAACATTTTATTGCACCTTATAAATCTTTGAATAATAGTGTAGTCAAGCAATCAAATGGCACCCTAGTCTCTATTCTCCATAAAATGGCTGCCATGGACCCATACATTGGAATCACTACCTTCCATCCGCTTTAATAGCCTATCATATTAGCTACTATTGAGTGATCAATTGTTCCAATTTCAGGCACTTTATAGTATGGAACCTCAACTGCATAGCAGCTTCCAGCCTTTACTAGGATCTGCCTCTCCTGGTAATACTGAATTGATGATGAAAGTGCTAGTTGATGAGATAGTTAGGCTACAGGCACTAGCCACTCAAGGGATAATTACTAACACCACCAAGGAAACTACTCAGTTAAATGTCAAACATTCTACTATCCCCTTATTACACATTAGAGACCTCACATTAATCTATCATCACCTCCCTGATAGTTGCCCAAATAAGTTAGATAATTATAGTTCATGTCCCTAACATGTACTCTATAAGGCTGTCTCCAAATACTCTAAACTGATGTGATTCAAGGCACAGTAGTCAACCGCATACATGATAGGTTCCTGCGCCCTTATGCTCCCCTCATCCAGGATCTTGAGGGGGGTATGTCAGTGTTTGTGCTCCAAAACATCCTGAATTATCTCATATTGAGCCAACAAAATGTTTCAATGTCATCTAATGGGGACGGCCTTCCAGATTCAGATGTATCATCAATAAATTAGATCTTGGCTCTAACTGGGCAAGAATTATCAAAAGATAGTTGGTAATTGCACAAGATGAGACTCTATCTCAATGCCAGAAGGTTACCATCCAGATGCATTTTAACAATGTAAAGTCCACAACCTTAAAGCTAAGAGAAGAGAAAGGGCACAACTTGACCCTCATATTGAGTGATAAGTAAAAATCCTGAATGAAAGAGATTGAGCGCCTTATTCATCATAAGGCACCTAATCATCCTATAGTTATAAAAACTATTAACGATAAAGATTATTGTTTATATACTTTAAGAATTTATACCTATTTCTCTTTGCGCAGTTATAATAATTGGTATCATAACCTAGGATAGTGCATATACTGGATCCTGAAGAAGCAAAAGTGCTACGCCATCGCCTCTCTCCAGCAATTCCAAAGAACATATCCATCCCAAATAACATTCCCGGCTTATGTTTCTTATGGCTTTGGGCACCCAATTTCTTAACATTCGGTTTATATTGCAAAAAGCTAAAACATTTAAGATTAGTTTTTTTCTCTGGATGAGGCCTGTTTCTCACAACAACAGCAACTATCAGGTGTTCACCTCAATGCACCGCTTACACTAGTCAGTCCCCTTGGTTTTTACCAAATAGTTGTCTGGATAGCATAAAGGGGATTACTTTTTGCTTTCAGTTAACATATACATATAATCCATTAAACTTCATCTTTTGATCCTTGATAGTATATTATAGTTCTAATGTATATATTATAAGATATTGTTGTTTGCTCATAAAAACACCTAATTCACTATAATTGAAGATGCAGTTGTCCTTTCTATGCCTCAATTTAAGAATTCATCGACCTTATTGGCGTCAAAGGATTAGCAATTCACCCTGAAGAGTTTTGGTAGTCTCAACGTGGTAGAGCATTAGGTAGCTACTTGCATCACTTGCTACGTTTATTGGCTAAATTCCTAAATGTATTTGACTATCAAACTTCAGCACATGTGCTATTTATAGCATTTCTTGTTTCAGTCTCTAACTGATTAACTAATTGCACTCATTCATGTGTGACTCATCTTTTGTTCATTATCTGATGTCTGATTTCTATCACATTATTATTAACAGGTTAATATTTTTCTAGCTGTTGTCATATTTGATGACTGAGTTAGTACTTGTTATATACCACATGTTGTAAGCCTTAGAAACTAATCTCTATCTGGTTGTGCAGAGGCCATTTAGTTTTTACGTTCTTTTAGACTTTGAGTAAAAAATTCCAATATTAGTGCATGTTCAATTAAAGTCATTTGAGAGTTGTATACAGAAGGGGAGAAAGTGCCCAGTAAACATAATGCTTAATGTGATTAAAACTGTTTAGGATTAATAGTAATTGGATTTTGTTTTTAGTGCAAGAACGTCACACTGATGTAATAAGTTATTTTTTTTATATTGCTGGAAAATAGATTATGAATGAAATGACATTTCATGACTAAATATGTAAACCACTCAATAACATCTGGCCTATCTGTCATATTTGCTCAGTGGTGAATGTGTATGAGAACAATCTTTAATTTTAGGCGTGTAGTTCAACAAGATGTGTAGCTCAGGATAGCTGAGAAAGACTAGCAGAATTGACATAGAACACAATAGAGCAGTTGTTTTCATCGCCCACTTACTCAAGCTAGATTTAATCTTGTTATAAGCAATCTTTAAAAATATATAACCTAAGTGGAGCCCCTGTATTGAGAACCACGGTTAGTGTGTGACTTACATGCACTAAAGCACAGGTCAAGTTATATGCTGGAGCTCTTAAACTTTTTTCACTGACTGGGCCTATATCTCCTGAAAAGGCCCCTTCTTTATAAATATCATATGGTAATCTACATGGATCTTATCCATAGATATCTGGTTTAGTTAGTTTTATTTCTGAGATGACTTCAAAAGGAAAGTAAAATGATTATTGGCCAAAAGGTAGAACTTTTTATGGGAAAATACTGAAATTTGTGTCAACCATTTGTTATTTTGAGGATTTACTTGCTTAATTAATATACTCTTGCTTTGATAGTTAGGAAGAGTTTTGACTAATATCCTTAATTCTGCTATATGTCTTATGGTATTTTCTAACTCTTCTGAAGATCACAAAGCTAAAAAATTATTGACTCTTCTGGTGTCTTCTGGGTATTTTTACCTCTCTAATTGGTCACTTTTACTAACGCAGGTAAAAATTCTAAGCTCCCATTAACGCTTGTATACACTTCTTAATATGAAGGTAGAATTAATAGAAGATGATATAAGATGAAAAGATGATGATTTTATTTCAAGGACAGGCGCTGTTATTTTATATCTCTAAAGCATCTTTTGGCCATACTCATCTATTAGATAAGTTCATTAGATCCATGTCAATTCTCTATAGATTATGGAAGTGGATATTAAAGTTCTCCAATTTAATTTGGCCCTTGAATTGACCTAATTACAATCATTTCAGCCTAATTGGAGGCACTTCTAATCTCATATTCAGGAGGATTTTAGGCTTAATATTAGCACCTCAGTGGTGTATATTTGCTTTTCAACCAGCCCAATTATGTTTCTTCATACAGCTGATGAAATAGAATAAATTGAGGAAAAGAAAATATGAAATTTGAATGATGATGCAACCCTATTAGAACATCAGCAGGCCTCTCAATAGTACTAGGTACTCCCTAATCAGGCCGTCCATGTGCAAGTACTATCATGCGTTTTATGAAGATTGACAAGCATAAAAATTAATATTCAATAATCATAATTGCATTAAATTTAAAAGTGCAAATAAGTTCATGCTGTAAATCCACATTTTTCCCAAGTGGGTCCCATAATTTCCCATAATAATATTATATCTTGGCTATTTTAGATATGATAATTGGGATGTTTGGATGCAGTCAAGGCTGTTTTAAGGTGAATCCGATTTAACAGATTATGCAGGTAAATTGGGAAGGATCAATTGATTTATCAATGGGAGTAATCTATCAGCATTGATGGTTTTCTTAAAGGGTTTATTTTTGAGTAACCATTAAAACTTAACACCACTCAGCCTCAGAACAATAGTTTTATTATTTTCTTGAGTACATTTGACAATGAGCTTAATGGTTATAATAGGTATAATGATTATTCTGGTAGTCATTTCTGGGAAGGAACTCATAAGGGGATGAGAACATTAATTGATGATTCTGGAAGCAATCAAGGGGTTCAGATGAAGGATTCACGCTTTTATGCATTTGCAACTAATGTGCATGGTTATCTAATTCATAATCAATCATAGAAGTGAGAATAGGTAGGAGTGTTGAAAATAGAGTTGAGTCAACAATTTATACAAGGTGATTTCAGAAAAGTTTGTAAATAAATAGTTTAGGGCCATTTATTTGAGGTAAGCTGACCAGTGGATGGACATTACCAAAACTAAAAGCTAAAACTAAAAACTAAAACTAAAAACTAATGTAACTGATTGATTCAAACAAAACGCCCAAATTAGCAGATTGAATGAAACACACCAAACAAAACAACCAACCAGGTGGGCAGCGGAGACTGCTTATCTCTCCATAGTGGTAGGCGAGGGGGATTTGGGGGCTCATTTTCAGCAGCAGCTTCCTCATTTCAGAGTAGGGTACATTTCAAGGCGGATAGCAAGTGCATTGGGCATCGGTGGCATGTGGTTCAATATCACTAATTATTGATATTTCATGGAAATTGCCATCTACGAAAATGACAGTAATATATTTAGCTAAAGCTTTTTCAGCTTTCCTGCGGGCGTCTGGTAGTTTAATGGACGTGGCAATATTGGTTCAAGTAATCTTAGATTTAAGATTTTGTGCTACAGTTACCACGTTCTGGATATCATCGTTGATATTTTTGTGCAATTGATTCATTGTAATTTTACTTTTTGGGGTGAGGGTTGAGGTGATAACAGGAAGGGGAATACCTCTTATGAGCTTCTCCACTGATTTGGCAACAGCTTTTCAGAGAGGATGACAATCTGGTGTGGCAGCTGCTTTAATTGCAAGCTGGTGGTCACTGCGAAATGATTCAGAATTTGGCTATGGGGTATATAAATGAGGGGGGTATTTGGCGTCCCATTCTGCATTATCAAACTGCTCAATTTGCAGAGATGGTCCTTCAATGAGATTACCTGATTCGTCAATTTCAGTCAATAGCTCCCATGGGTTCTGGTTGAATTGAATTGGGAAATCAGCATATGGTTGAGTTTTGGTTGATTCATTGGAGGAAGCATGGGATCGAACTGGGGTCCAAGCCAGTGCTTGATTGAAGGAATCATGTGTGGCACTGGGGTGAGGAGGAGGCTGATTGGTGGCTGCAGATGCAGCTGCAGCATCAGGCTTTGGCGGAGGGGGAGGTATGATCATACCCCATACTGGAACTGGTGCAGGGTGGGTGGCAGATTGGAGGTCAATGGACAAATAATCTGAGCTGTCAGATGTAGCTAAGGAGGGGCACTTGCATTTTGATTGGTCCAACTCAAGACAGGATGGACAGATCATCTGCCCGCCCTCGACATGGGCCCAAAATGGATGATCAGGGACATAAGGAATGATGGCATGAGGGGGAATCAACACAGCGATTTTTACTAAATTCATGGTGATTAAGGGCATATGCCTGAGGCCCAGTGAGGCATTTGGCCCCATTTGGGACCTCAAATTGTAATTTGAGGTTGGAGCCATGGGCTGCCAAATTGTCCATCAGCTCCTGGTGGAGCACCGCAGGGGGAAGGTGGGTGGGCAAACCAGCAAAATTGGACCACTAAAGTGGTGTCCGCTGGGAGCTGGGTCAGAATTTTGGGAAGAGGGTACCCTGGAAAGCCAGGGGCACTGTTGCTACAGTGGCAGCATTGGCTTCACAGGTGAAGATGAGATTAAAATACCCCTTATAGGGGTGAAAATCTATGAATCTGGCAGGGGTCATCACCACCTGAGCTATTTCAATAATGGCTTGGTCATGGTAAGGGAAGAGTTTCCCATAGTTGACCCTTAGGCTGAAGCGCATGTTGCTCTGGGGGAGCACCAGGGGGCAGCGAGGTACCACTTGGTTATGAGCAAGGTGGGCTTTGAGATCCTTGGGAGGAACAAATCTTCCCAGGGGTTTAGTATGACAGGGCGAGCCAGTCTGAATGTGTTTTCCTGATGGACGGAAAATGGTGGGGGGAGTTTTGCCACTGCCCCACACTGGAGCAGCTGGCAGAGAGTCTGAGGACATCAGAGTGAAACTATGATGGGTGATTGAAATTTACTTTCTTGTTTTCCATATAATTTGTTCAGAAAGTTATGCCAAGCGGAAAAAGAGAGAGATATATAAATAGTTTAGGGTCATCATCAATGCATTTATAATTAACTTTTCAATCAATCTTATGGATAAAATAATTAAAATAAAGGGAACATTAATTTTAATTTTTTACAATTATCTATAAATGTAAGTATTGATTAATTTAATTATAGGTGTCTCATTATCAATGGTTAGTAGTTTTGTAGAATAACTATAAATCTATCTTATGGATCTACACTTGGCCTAATATCATATGGGAAGTTACAGACTAAACAGTAGTCTAAGGGTTTTGGATGACCCATATCCCACAAAATCTACACATGGACATTCCCAGCCATGGGAGTCCTCAGGGATGCTAAAGTTAAAGCTAATGGATTATACCATCAAACTTTTTATTTAGGGGTTTAATGCTATTTAGTTATAGATATTGAGTTTAACAAAAGTTTTTTATTTAACTGAGGCAAGCTGACCAGGGGACAGGCATTACCAAAAGAAAGAAAGAAATGACATGAAACCTGAACAGGGTCAACTCCGTCAAAGAAAGTTTTTCCACCTCTGGATTAGGACTCAAATTTTTCTAGTTACGTCATGGGTAAGGTTTTCAGGTTATTAGACCTACTAACTGCCAATAGCTTCCTTTGGATGGCACCCTGATCGATGTGCAAAGGGTGGGAATCAAACCCGCAACCTTCAGGTTGGTAGCTGTACGCCCTTACCAACTCGCCTTCCACCCCCAAGTTTACCAAAAGTTACTAAACTTAAAATCAACTAGTAATTGTAATGCACAGGTTCTTGCCAATATGCGACAAATGAGTTGGGCAGCACCAGCCATGTCACTGACCACATGACTAATAGTCCCATGGAGAACCACCCTCTCACCCATGCGCCATTCTCTGAATTCCCTATGCATTTGCGGACTAGAGTTCTGCTGATGCTGCAAGTGAGCAGTAAGGCCTGTCCCCAAGATAGTGCCACAAACGAGGCCAAAGCCTAACCTAGCTCACTTGATGAGCTCATGGTTTGGGTTATTCTGATCAAATTACTTTTTATAAAATAAACTAATTTATAAAGCAAGCAAACTGATTTTTATTGTGTTTTTCCAATTGAGAAAACATAACTGTATTTGCAGTTGCCATTTTCTCATTTTTAAAGCATTTTTTGAGAGTTTAATATGTTAAAGCCCTAAATTAAGATTTCAAATGACATCCACACTGTTGCACATGAAAGTCTCAAGTCCCACATAACAAAAACTTGGAGGATTCAAGACAACAATCATTCAATACGCTGGATGAATCCTCATTCTTGAATCCCCAAATCCTTACCTACAACTTCCATTACTAGTGGTTCTTGTGATTGGTCCAACTTTTGAAATATGACCTCCAAATTTAAGCGCATATTTGAACCAATATTACGAGGTCAATGTGCAGATCTGGCTGGCCCCATCTCGTCACATTACCCCTCTGCAAATCCAGAAACACCCAGATCTTCTCAGGACAGCATGTACACTCCCCAGGTGTTTGCCAGGTCACTTCCTCTACCGGGTATCCCTTCCATTTTACCAGAAATTGCTGGCGACCCCTGACCCAATGCTCCTTCAGGATCTGCGAGACCTCATAATCCTGGTTGTTCTCCTCTCATGGGTTCAGTGGCCCAGGTCGCTATGGTCCCTGCCCTCAGAATCCTTGAAGTTGAGACCCATGGATAACTGGATGGGCTTTTGACCCTTCTGAAAGGTCCAATTCAAATGCCACCTTATTTACAACCTGGATCACCCTATACGGACCTAAGAGCTTTGGTCCAAGTTTCCAGCTCTTCACCAGTACTGCATAATTCTTTGCAACCACCAATACCCAATCCCCTGGAGAAAATGATGGGTCTGGCGCTCTTCATCAATCTGCATATCATTTTTTCCATGCTGTGACACGCTTTAGGTTGCTTTACAATTTTCTTCCGATCTTGTCCATTCTTCAGGATAATTCATCCACCCCCTGGCATACTCCACTGTTTGATCCCTCATCTAACGCCAGATTGGATCCATGATTAGCAAAGAATGGTGACATTCCTGTCGATGATTGGTGGTGGTTATTGTAAGTGAACTGAGTGAGTCTAATCCATGTAACACAATCATCCTGCCAGTCTAAGACATAGCATTGGAGGTATTGCTCCAGTATCTGGTTTACCCTCACTGTTTGCCCATCGGACTGGGGATGGTATGCTTAAGCCCTACACAGGCGAATCTTTAAATTACTGAGCAGACTAGACCAGAATTTTGATACAAATTGGGGACTGCAATCCAAAATGATCTCTGCTGGTAAGCTATGATGGGCGAATATCTCATCAATAAAAACCCTTGCGTTGTCCTTGACTGAGAATTATGAGGTACATTGAAAAACTTGACATATTTTGTTAACCAATTGATGACAACCAATATTGCATACTTCCCCTGGATCTTAGGTAACCCTGTAATGAAATCCATGCTGACTGACCCCCACGGCCAATTTGGAATCTGGAGTGGGACTAACTTACCTGCAGGCTGCTTTCATGAGGGCTTAGACATATGCAAAGCAAGCACTCCACCACACATTTTTTATATCTTTTTGCAGTCTGGCCCAGGAATACTTCTTTCACACCAAGTTAATCATCTTCATGACCTCCAGATGTCCTTCCAGTGGGTGATCATATGATTTCTGCAGTAATTCCCACTGCAGTGATGGGTTTGGAACCCATACCTGTGAGTCATGACATATTATTCCATTTTTCTCCCATATGTACAATGAAGGCTATGCCGCTGGCCCTCTGCTGTTTCTGCCCATAACCGTCACCTGAATGAAGACCTCCTTTGTTTTCTTCAGATTTCCCTCTCCAGTTCATCCTCCTCACTCACCATCATGGCAAATTGGTCTTCCTAATAATGGTTGCTGTGTTGTACTTCTCCAACTCAGCCTTCTTGTATGCTAGCCCAGCATCCCAGCACAACTAATACACTATGGTATTCACAGCTCCCAGATGGTATTCCACACGGAAATCATATTTAGTTAGCTCCACATGCCAATGGGCTTGGCGCTGATTCATTCTACTGGGCTTTCAGAATTATTCAGTGACTGATGGTCTGTGCGTACTATGAATTGGTGATGGGCGTACAACAAGTGGTGCTGCTACTCCTTCAGCGCTGCAGCCACTGCCAGTAGCTCCTTGTCATATATCAGGTAATTCATTTTTGCAGGGATAATTTCTGACTGAAATAACACACCAGGTGCTCCAACCCATCTTCCCCCTTCTGTAGTAGTACTGCCCCCAATATAAAATTTGAGGCATCTCTTCCACCACGTAAGGTTTTCCCAGATCTGGATGGGCAAGGACTGGCGCCAAAATGAGATTCTCTTTCAGCAAGTTGAATGCCCACTCCTCTTCTTCCCCCCATACAAATGGTATCTTCTGCATCAGTCACATAAATGACAGGGCTAACTCTGATAGATTCTTGATGAACCGCCTGAGGAAATTTACCATCCCCAGAAAACTTCTCACCCCTGTCTGATTGATTGAAGCCTTCCAAGCGCGCACTGCCTGGGTCTTATTGGGGAATACCCCCAGGCCTTTCCTGAATATCACATTCCCTAGAAAATTGACCAACTCCCTGTTAAACTCACATTTTGAAGGCTTTAGCCATAATCCTGCCTCAGCCAATGCCTTCAGGACCTCCCAAACATCCTGTACATGAGCCTCCTTGGAACGTGAGAACACCAGGATGTCATCCATATAAGCAATACAACACCGGCCAGTCAACTGATAAAGTACTCAGCTGATCATTTATTGAAATACTGCCAGGGAATTGCGCAGCCCAAATGGCATAACTCAGTATTGGAACATTCTGAGGTGGCACTTGAATGCTGTGTATCTTTGGTGCTCCAGCCTCACAGGGACATAGTTGAATGAATCTTCCAAATGAAGCTTGATGAAAATTTTGCATCCTGTGACCATCAGCAAGATATCTTCAATTAGAGGAATTGGTAAGGATCCAGTTCTGTGACCTCATTTAACCTCCGGTAATCCATGCATGGCCGTAACTCTCTGCTTGCCTTGGGCACTAGCAACACCAGAGATACCACAGCTGATTTTGATGGCTCAATCAAACCTTCGCTCAACATCAAACTCACGTGGTCCTTCAATGTGGCCTTGTCTCATTCATTCAACGGATAGACTGAGCAACCACGGGGAAGTTTAGACCCTTCCTTAAACTGGAAAGAGAATGCAAATGGCCCAGTGGAGGAAAACGGTGAATCCTTTTATTGGACCAAAGACCCCCACAAAATCTTAGAATTCTGAAGGTAAGACCTCTTCCTGTATGGTTCTCAGGGTTTAAGGCTCATCTTACTTCTGGTTTTCCACTAACAGTCTCCACTTTATCAGTGGACCCCTCCTTGGGTACAAGGTAATGGTACTTGAAGGAACATCGATACGGGGTCTGAACTGATGCCACCACCACATCCCAAACACTTCTGGGTGGGTAAGGTTCTTGATCACACAAAACTGTGTCCAAAACCCAAATGGGGCCTTCTGTAACTTCACCAAAGGGTATACGTGCCACAATGGCGCCCTTTGTGAGGCATTGGCAAAAACTACCACCAGTCCTTCCTGCACCTGCAGCTTCAAACTCTCTGCCAATGCTTTTTCAACGTAATTCTCTTCCACCCCAGTATTTATCAGGGCCATTGCCCTTTCCATTCCCCCATCTGTATGCAACTCTATGGGGATAAACAGTTGAGAATAAAGTGAAGAAGGCGATTTATATTTGGATGAGTCTTTCACTTGCAAATTGGCTGATGGAGATTTTGACATATTCCCCTAGCGCCCTCCCCCTTAAACATTTCCCACGTTTCTTGGGGCTGGGTGCCACCCCCTTTGACTGGAACGGCCACTTACTGGGGACTGTCCCTTCCCAGGTGACATTGATTCCTCCCACCAGTCCTATGCTAGTGCTAATTTTTTTACTTGAACTGCTAAAGCCACTTCCTCCCCCAGCATCGCTTGGACCTTTGCCGCTGCCAAGGCTGCTAGCAAATCTGCCTGCAACCCCTGGTGGAACATTTGTGAGGACTGGGAATCCGTAACCTGCGCTGCCTTTTCCAGCAGATGGAAGGCCCGTGTGTACTCTTCTACAGAGCTATGACCCTAGCTGACTGTTAACAATGCTGACTAGGCCTGATCTTTTCCTTCATCCAGACATGCCGCCTGGTCAATCAACTTCACACATTTCTCCATAGAATTTGGAAAACTATCCTGCTCCTTGATGAGTTCCTGAATCATACCACCAATTCCAGGGGTAATGTATCCACCACCTGGGCTAGTTGGAGCATAAGAGCGGATTCCCCTTCAGTCACCTGCACCAAACGTTCCTGGAAATGGATCTGCACCATTACCTGGTGAAGTTTATCTAATGCCTCCATGAATAATCCACATGACTGGTAGGTGTTTTAGGTTTCGCCTGGACCACTATGGTTTGCTGAGTTGTTTCCCCCCATAATTGTCCCACTTCATTTAGCAAAAATTCCAACAAAAATCCCACCATAACCACAGTCAAGATATGTCAGTTCCATTCCTCTCTGTTGGTAACCACTGCTTCTTCCCGGGGCCCCCACAAGACAGAAAATGGTATTTGAGTTTCATTTTATGTAACGCACAGGTTCTTGCCAATATGTGACAATTGAGTTAGGTAGCACCAGCCATGTCACTGACCACATGACTGATAGTCCTGCAGAGAACCACCCTCTCACCCACGCGCCATTCACTAAATTCCCCATGCATTCACAGACTAGAGTTACAGCAATGCTTCTCTTGAGCAGTAAGGCCTGTCCCCAAGATAGTGCCGCAAACGAGGCCAAAGCCTAACCTAGCTCACTTGATGAGCTCATGGTTTGGGTTATTCTGATCAAATTTCTTTTTATAAAATAAACTGATTTATAAAGCAAGCAAAGTTATTTTTACTGTATTTTTCCAATTGAGAAAATAAAACTGTATTTGCAGTTGCCATTTTCTCATTTTTGAAGCATTTTTCAAGAGTTTTATATTAAAACTATAAATTAAGCTCTCAAATGACATCCACACTGTTGCACATGAAAATCTTGAGTCTCACATAATAAAAATTTGGAGGATTTGAGATATCAGGCGTTTGATACGCTGGATCAATCCTTGTTCTTGAATCTCCAAATCCTTACCTACCACTTCTGTTATTAGTGATTCTCACAATTGGTCTGACTTTCAAAATCTGGCCTCCAAATTCATGCGCAAATCCAATCCCAATATTCACAAGGTCAATGTGCATATCTGGCTGGCCCCAATCTGTCACAGTAATGTAACCACTCTGCAGACAGAACGCTTTTTCATAAATCTTTATTTTGTTCTTTTATCATTACTGAGAATATTGATACTAATCTGAGAACCTCATATTACTTTAAGTTTCTGGGCTAGATTCTGAATAACCAAAAGATCAAAAAGCTTATTGTAACGCATCATACCTTTGGAGCAAGGATCATTTTAAACAATTCACTTGATCCTTGAGAGATCCCTGGAGATATATACCATAAAGCAGAACAAGTTAATGGATTTAATGCTCATGGAGCAGTTTTATCACAAACAGACAGAGTTATAGTAACAAGCTGAACTCTTCTTTTAAAGCTAATCATGGTTTTTGTCAAATTTAAGAGTTTATATTATAGGAACAAGCCAAAAACATATAAAAATGAATTAACTCCTAAGCGCAAAATTGATGGTAGTCAAATTAGAATAGGCACAATATACATAAAAGGGTTTTTAGTTTGAAACTATGTCTTAGAAAACCACTTAAATTTGGAATGAAATTTACTTTGAAGCTCATAACATACCAGTACAAGTACCCTTATATAAACTTTCACATAGCTAGATGGTCCATACTTGGTGTTATAAATTTGGTGTTATAGAATAGATAAGCCGAGGGGTTTTTCACAGTGTTAAGCCCACTGAGCAATAGGACCAACAATATGAAGATCATCCTTAAAACAACATAATAAACTTTTGATAAATATGGAGCAATTACCCTATTGACACTTCTTTATTTAATGTAATACTTTTTGATGATCCTTCCTGGTCCTCTCACTTTCTTATACTAAAAAACTCCTCCTTCAATCTGCTCATCTCGCTTATATTGCAGCTACTTCAGTTAATACTGACCATTCTTCTTAGACTATTTGTTATGTTGTACTCTCATTGGATCAGTCAGGGTTCATCATTTATTAAATCCACAATCGCCTTAATTTGAGGCAATTCACTCAATATCAGTTGTACATCAATATCTCATTATTTGCTGTTCGTCAACATTACTATATTGCCTAATTTAGAAGAGATCTAATGTTATTCTTTCACTACTATCGCCCTATCCTAAGGCGCTCAAATAATCAGAACTAGTAATCAGGCTTTGCTGATTCTACCCACTCCGCCGTAATGACTTAGGGCTTATCATCCAGTCATAATGGAATTGCAACATTGCACCCTTGACTGGACAATAAGGCTCTTATTGCTTATATGCCCAGAGGAACTTTGCATGCACTTGTTTAATGATTGGTTGCTTGCGGGGTTCTTGATAGTATAGCCATTGACACCTGTTTTCTCAATAACTTCAACAAACTCAATCCAGATACTGTTCAACTTGTGCTTTCACCTGAACCCATGTTGGTCATGGAATAGAACCATGTCCCCATCTTTGAACTGAGCTTACCTGCTCTGCCGTACCTGATTGGAGGCTTGATTCTTAATCTTCTTGGATAATCTGGATGAGTACACTTCAGTTTGCACATTGATTAGAGTGTCAGCTAAGGTCATCAAATAATGTTGCAATTCCATGGCACCGGTATCTTCTACACAGGCATATAGCAGCGCCAGAAGAGTAGGGTGTTGTCCATACAGCAATTGAAAGGGGCACTTCCCCATGGCGGAATGATAGCTAAAATTACACACACACACACACACGGTGGAAAGAAGGGAACTCTCTTTAAGGGTTAATCTGATACTAATTTATGGAATGTGTTCACTAAACTCTATTGACCCACTTGACAATTTTGTTGGACTTGGGGTGGTATGGTGTTGTTAGAACCCCATGGATGGCCATTAGCTCCTTTAGCTTTGGGAAGATGTGGGAAGTAAAGTTAGCTCCATTATCAGTAAGTAGGAACTGAGGGAAGCCATGGCGTCATATTAAATTCCATTATGAACTTAGCCACTGTGGCTGCCTCCAAGTCCCATATCACCAGTACCTCAATCCACCTGGTCAAGTGGTTAATCGCCACCAGAAAGTATTTAGACTGGTTAGCTCCCATTGGCTGAGGGCCAATGACATCAAGGAAAACCATATGCCAGGCAAAATGTGTTTTCACTAACTAGTATGAAGTTTTCTGACAGAGCAGCTTTTCCACTTGGCATTTGATGGCAGCAGGATATCATTTACAGCACGTCAAAATTTATGCTTTCCCAATAATAGCGAGG